>VXBA01001917.1:2480274-2499080 GCA_013399895.1 Serilophus lunatus | reverse complement strand
CAACCTGAGCCTGCTGGGGCTCTGCCTATTCCTGCTCTACCAGATCCTGCGGGGCGAGCGGCCCGCGGCGCCCGCCGGCGAGGCGGACCCGCCGCCGCTGCCCAAGATGAAGCGCCGCGACTTCACGCTGGCGCAGCTGCGGACCTTCGACGGCGTGAAGGACCCGCGCATCCTCATGGCCGTCAACGGCAAAGTCTTCGACGTGACCCGCGCCAGGAAGTTCTACGGGCCCGGTGAGGGCCGGGGCGGGCCCGGCGCGGGGGCGGGGGGGGGGCGGNNNGAGCCGGAGGTTGGGAAAGGGCTCGGTTTGCTCGGAGCCGGGAAAGGCGCGGCGCTGGCTGAGCTGCCGCCCGAGCGCCGGGGTCGGGCCGCGAAACTCCGGCTTTGCGAGCTTGCGTTGCTTCGCTATTCTCTGTTTTCTCATGGCAGGTTACACATCACACACCGTAAGGGCTCGGGAGGCTTCGTCAGCCTGGAGTGCCTTTGCCCGATGCCAGGCGGCCGAAGCAAAGTATTCTCTCAGTGTTTACATTTCGTTTGCAACTTTTAGTGGACATCACTCTATTGCATAATGTTTATACGAAATGCCTGGCAATTTAGATTAAACAAGCCTGCTATCAGGAGCACAGTTCAAACGTGCAAAGATTGAATAACCTATGCTCGCTCGGTGCAGCCAGTGATGAGGTGGATGGGAGTGTGTGCGCCCAGGTGTAAGAGTTTAATCACCTCCACGTGGGCACGGGGGTTTATTTTTAACAGAGGCTGCCTGTTAAAAAGCCTCACTCAGGCTTGGTGATTTGTACCAGGATCTGTCTGGCGTAACCACTCTTGAGCTGTCCAGGCAGCTGGTGGCTGCAGCAGAGCTGCCGGTGCTACTTTGAGACAAGGAGAATAGTGAAGGAGACACAGTGTATTCGGAAGTGTGAACAGTTGGTACTTTTGGTCCAAACACAGACTGGAGACTGGCACTGGGTGATGCTGGACTGTAACTTTGCATTCTGCAGCAGCGTAGATTGTAGGTACAGCTGAGTTCGGTGTGCAGTTTTTTTATTTGTGCAAACTAAAACCCACTTGACGTAAGGTTCATGCTTTGGGTGCTGCCTTCTTTGACAGCAGTAAAAACTGCCCCTTGCTTCTCATTTGGTAATTGCTGAATGGTTCACTCCAGTGTCTGGCTAGTTTGGCTTGCATTTTAATGGAAAAGTAAGATTCTTTTGAGGAATTTAGGAAAAAGCACACTTTGGGAGGAGTGGAAGATGGCACGAGCTCTACAGTAACCGGAGTTCATATCCAACTTCTTTAAGCTCCCTTAAGAACTTTGAATGTCTAGTTGCAACATGCAATATCTCAATTTTAGGCTTGTCATGCAAGCAAGTTAATCATTAATGAAGTTTATCAAGAGTCTGTCTTGATATCTCTGATCTACTGTGAGTTGCATATTTTGATAATTTTAGTTCACTTTGCATTTTGAAAGTCTTAATGGATGTTTCTTCCAAGCTAATAATTTCTAATATTTGCACTACATTTTCTGGCAAGCCGTCCTTTCATGGCCTTAAGTCAGGAGCATCTCTTGGAAAACTTTCATTTCATCTCAGACTTACAAATCCTTCCTCTGTGGCTCGTGCTGAGGTTGTGCTTCCCAGTTTGTATGCTTATCCTTACCCTGTCCGTATGTGCCATGCACCATTGTGTGCTTCATTGTCCTGGCATTTTAACAAACTCAGTATCTTTTTCCATGGTTTTGTTTCTTGTCCTCTTCCTCTGTTTTCCCTTATTACCACGTAGTATAAAACTTAAAAGCATTTCAGAAGTTTGAGGCACCTCTGACCCACAGGTCAGAGTAGGAACTCTTTATCTCTTTTAATTTGGAGACTCTGATCCGTGAAGATCACACAGCATGTGTTATCTCTGTAATAATGCTGCTTGTGTTTTTATTTTAAGATGGCCCATATGGCATTTTTGCTGGAAGAGATGCATCCCGAGGTCTTGCCACTTTCTGCCTGGATAAGGAGGCACTGAGGGATGAGTATGATGACCTCTCCGACCTCAATGCTACACAGCAAGAGACCTTGAGTGACTGGGAGTCACAATTCACTTGTAAGCAATTTTAAACCTATTTACAAAGAAGTCATTAGCTGGTGTATAAGAGGGGAAGCGATGGTTAAAAGGCTCTTACCAGCAGGAAGCATCAGTGTGGAAATTAATACCTTGGTTTACTATTACTAGAATTACTGTTACTTAAAAGAATTAAGAGAAATGTCAGGTTCTTCTGCATTCTCCTTCCCTCTGTTCCTTACAGAACAGTAGCAGAGATGAAAGCACTCTATCATAGGCTAAAATCTATAAGACCACCCAAAAAGTTGACAGGGTTTGGAAATAAAGACTGTGTTTTTGCTAAGACCCCATTTATAGAGACTTAGATTTTAATGCTCTGAAAAAATGAGGCTTATATCCCATTCAGCTTCTCAGAAACAACAGTAACATTTGAATTATTACTTCTTAGTTTTGCTTTTCATTTTTGAAGAGTGTTTAGTCAGTCTTGCATGGCCTTGCTGGTGGCTTTAGCAGACAACTATTCAGCTGACTTTCTCCCCCAGAAAGCGATCAGGAATGGGCAAATGTCACCCCAGTGCTTGCAAGGTGCCTGGTCAGTACCATGCCAGTGATGGCATAAAGGAAAAAAGGCAACTTGCACACTTGAGGTGTTTGTTCTAAAATTAACAGAAGGAAGTCACTTTCACAGTAGCCATGTTTTATGCTTAGTATTAAAAGTTTAAAAAAGCAATTCCAATCAGCTGGTGTCATGTGTCTCAATTTGCTGCTCAAAACCAACTTCAAACCACAGTTTTATGGAAGTTGCTGTGTTGACCTTGTACCAGGGCATGCCCACTAGTATGATTTTTTTCTCCCTCCTATTATGTATCTTGTTGCTGAAAAATAATTTCTCTATATCTCATGATGCCTTTTAAGTGAGTGAATACCGAGAGAATTATTTCTATTAATGTAAGACAAAAAATAATGTTGTTTGTCCTGAGATAGATATATAAAAATAAATTTATATGATGGAAATAGCATATACTAAAAAGTAGTATAGAGGAAATCAAATGTGTTTTGTTTTTAAGTCTAGTGTTCAAAAGATTTACTTTAACCAGCTACAATGGAGTTTTCCTCCACATGATGTCATTAGAATGTCTCAGTCCTGACCTGATGTGCCCCTACTATTTTGGCCCTCTTCCTGTCTTAATCAAGACTGTTAATCATGCCACACTGAAAGGCTGTTTTATTATGCTAACAAACACATTGCAGAAACTAGAACTATGTTACCAAATATCTGACCTAAACTAATGTTTAAATTTACAACAGTTGAGCATCAGTACTGACACTGCACTCTTTTTATTACCGTCTTTCTATAAAATATGGCAATTAGTTACTTTAAATTCTTGTTAATTATAACAAAGATGCTAGTCCAGAATACCTGTAATCAGAGGCATCTTTGGCTTTGTTGAAGTTGACAGATGGGGAACATACTATAGTTCTCAGTTCTTACATGTATATGATGTTGGCATTTTTACACATTCAAAAAGAGATATGTGATTAAGGCTCTGATTTATTTTATATATAATTGGATAACAGATCCATCTTTTCTTTGGGAGAAAGGATCTCCCTTCTGTCCCATTGAATATTTTCAACGCACATTACAAAAAATAAAACCCCTCCAAAGTTGCGTCTATGTGTGCACATATGTATGGGCACATATGTGATGTGGGTACTCCAACAGTGCTGTTGGTTAAAAAAACAGCTTTGACATTGGCAAGAAAAATAATCTAATCCAGGATTCTGTTTCTTTAGCTGGGTGAATTTTATGTGTGTCATTACATTCATTCATCTTTTGGCTTAGGCAATAGAATGAGAGTTAGAGTCACTTGGCATGATTCTTACACTTACTGCAACATTAAGAGTAGTTCAGGCTTTTCTCTTTCCCCACAGTGTTTGGAACAAGTTGCTCAGAGCTATTCTACTGTAATACAGGCATTTTGTCAAGAGTTAAAATGGTACATCTTCAGGGCAGGATAATTACTTGGATTCTTTTTTTCTCCCCCAGCTAAGTATCATCATGTTGGTAAGCTGCTGAAGGATGGAGAGGAACCCACTGTGTACTCTGATGGAGAAGAAAAAGATGGCCAGGATGCAAAGAAAGAGTAGAGAGTGCAGCAAGGAACAATCTGGTTTGGAATCATAAAAGATGATTTGTAACATTCTACTTCTGTTTTACAAGGTGCAGCAGCAGCAATGCTTACAAAAGGTCCAGATTTACAGTGAATTGTTTCTTTTCAGAGGCTTCCTTTTCAAATTCAGTGGTAAACTACTGGAGGTCTAAGATCTGCCTTCCTTGAAACCCATATAATCAGAAGTGTGCACAAAAAATATTTCTGCAAAAGTAAACTATAATTTTGGCAATAAAGGACTATTACTGGTTTTCTGCTATCACCATTTCGTGCAGAGGAGGTCAAAATAGTTTTTCGTTAACAACCTGCCACTGTGGACACAAGCACATGAATAATTTCACATATGCAACACGAATTCCACTAAATCTTCTTTTGTTTTAGCTTCTGCAGGCTCTGACCCTTGGGTTGTAGTTCCTTTAGAAAAGGGACTACATTTTATTTGTCTGTGAAGCATCATACTCATTTCTTGTGCAATGTAATTCAATATTATATAAGATAATTTGGCTTTTAAGGAGTCACATTAGCAGTTTAGAGATGAAACACTAATTGCTTTTTAAAAAGATCAAGAATTTTTGAGAGGTTAAATCACTTTTAGATACTTAAAAAAATAATAAGGACTGATGAATACTTGATGTATTCAACATGCATAATTTTGCATGGATTAATATTCTTTGTTCACTTTTAAAGTACATCTGAAGTGTTACAAAGGTTTAGATACTGAGTGGAACTAGACATCTCTAGAGATACACCATGAAGTGTGACTAGACTGGACTACTGGTCCATTTGATTTTTTAAGTAAAACTCTTCTGTGAATTTTAATAAAAGTATATTAAACATGGAAGACCAGCTGCTCTTGATTCCTAGGCCTAAAAAGCAAAAGTTGCTGGTATGGCATGATTAACAAGTGCTCTTGTACATGCAGCTTTAACTAGCAGGAGAACATTACTGGTCAACAGAACTTAAACAAGTTTCCTGTACAAAATAAAATAATATGGTGTAAGCTGTTTCTGTGTTGAGGCCTTTGTTGCTTTGGAACATTGCCATGAAAAGAAGTGGCACAATCTCATACATAACCAGCCCTACCTGGGGACCTGACCTTTGAGTTGCTTTTTACTTATTTGCTCTCTTAGTTCACAGCTATTCTTACTTACTAGGTAACTTACTATGTGACCTGCCTCCTACCAGAGAGGGCTGGATAAATGGATCTGACCAAGGGAAAATGTAAATGTGCTCCAACGTCATCCAAAAAATGTTTGTAAAACTTTCTCATAAATTCCAAGATCACTAATGATTTGCTGGTTGTTTGTAAACATGTTTCTTATCCGGGTGAGTGTGCCAGTGCAGAATATCCTGGGGTGCCTGGCTGGTGTAGTGCCCTCTATTTCTTTTCTCTGGTTCTGTTGTCTGGTCATTTCCATTTGGCAACGTGACCAAGATGATGAACTGAGTCCTGAGTGGGAAGGTATGAACTAGGCAAGATTGTTCAGAAGTAGAGTGTGTGCACAACAGCAGCTTTCATAAACAAGATGATAGAATGTGTTAAAAGTGCCTGAGACCATCTGTGGTGAGAACAAGTGACTTCCCCTCAGTCCAGACACTGTCCTAGCATTTTCTTTTGGATGCACTGGGCCTTCCACTGACGAGCACAGTTGTGACAGCCTGTGTAAAGTGGTACTATATGAACTACCTAATGAAGGTCTAGAGACAAATGTAGATCTTGTCATGACCTTTGTGTTGCTGTTTTATTTTTAGAGACGTTTATACTCTTTGCAAATTACTACTAAGGGTTTACCTCAAATTGGAAATGTGCTCCTCTTTGTTTAAGGCAGAAAATAAAATACTCTTGCATAATGGTGGTGTTTGTTTTCATTTACTGCAACCAAATGTGGTACTTAACTCTCCCCTAATGTTTCAAGTTTTATCTGGTCTTTCTCCAATTCTTGTTACCCAAAGCATAGATGGAGTATAATACATTCTAATCAAATGCCTGTAAATGCAGTTCTGTAGCATAACTTTAACAGAGTATTAAACAGAGAACACATTCATGTTGTATAATATGCTTTGCTGTTATAAAAACAGAGTTAGGCAGAAAAAAACCCAAGTAGTTGTTAACACTGAGCAAAAGCTGGAGCTTTGGAAGGCTGTCATGTGGTGGAACTAGGCTGGGCTGTAACCTGCCCTTCAGCAGACCCAACCACCTGACTCTTAAGTTACTCCGTATCATTCCTGAGGAATTGGACACTGTTTTAAGCACTGATCTGTACATTACAACGTGATGCATCAGAAAGAAATGGAACAAAAATGATGCAGAAAACTGGCAGTAACACCAAACTTATAATACCTCTTGGGAAGGAGGTATGACGCTTTGGTAAGACAATTACCTTCTTCAGAGAAAACAAGATTTATCACACAAGAAGAAGAAACAAGTCATGAAAGCATGAAGCAGCAGGCACAGATTTTACTTCCTTCTAAAGTGCTGGAGAAAATGGATGGGTTTTAGATTCCTTTTTTACTCTGCTTTCATTGCAACTTGATCCCTTCCTTCAACAGTGACTGGCAGCAATGACTACACAAAAAGAACCATACCAGGCAGCTTATCAGGCTGTACAGTAACCAGGTAGGACATGATGACACACTAAGTGCAGTCACTGTCCCCAATCTCCCTCATCTGAAGTGTCCAAGGCCTCTGTGGTGTGTCACAAAGGTATAGTCGAGTTGCTCCAGGACAAATCAAAACAATTGAGTAGCATCTCATTCCCAAACAGTTCTGTCATACTGTCAACTGCTTTGTAAAATTCAGATATTCTTTTATCTGAACTGTCCTGCTCTTAATCACCATTATTAGCTCTTGCTTCCTGCTGTTTCAGTTAAATAAAAAGTTGTTTAGTAACGAGTGGTTTTGTTGAGAGTTATGTAAGGGGCTTTACAAAAGGTGAGGCATTTCTATGCATTGCCTGGAACCCCTGGATTGAAAGGGCTTTATATCCTAATTGCTGTATTGTATTTCAAGCAGATGGACTGATGTAATAATGGGCTTTGTGAATTTCTGCTTTAAAACCAGCCTGTAGGATTTCGACTTCAGCATTCAGCACAAGCTACAACCCACAGGTCACGTAGCTTCAATAACAAAGCCTTATTCAGCCAACTTCCCTGAGAGGACTTCAGTTTTTACCAGCTCTGTGAGGAGGTGTTCTCATTAGTTCTGTACAGAAAGTCAGATTTGGTGGCAAGATCTGCAGTCTTGGGGCCCTTCCTCATACAGGTCAGAGTTACTGTTGCCAGAAAAAGAACCCAGCCTCTTGAAAGACCAACTGGGCACAACAACACATACCAGCTCAGACTGAAAGGTGTGAAATTATGCCTGCAATATTTTACATCTCCATTGCTGAACTATATAAATGCTACTTTTAATGCATATTTTCACCTAATAAACGTTCTAATCACCTAAACATTCTGTAACTCTCATACTTGAGATGTGACATTCTTGTAACTACTAAAATCCAATCTGCAAAACTATGTATTTTAAAAGTTGTTACATGTCTCTTTAACCTTCAGGATAATAAAATTATACTGACAAGTCCAGTGTATGAAAGGGTGAGGCTCATGTTAAATGTGCTGATACCAAAAAGAAACTCTTCCCTGTGAGGGTGGTGAGGCCCTGGCACAGGTTGCCCAGAGAAGCTGTGGCTGCCCCTTCCCTGGAAGTTTTCAAGGCTTTGAGCAACCTGGGGTAGTGGAAGGTGTCCCTGCTCATGTCAAGGGGGTTGGAACTAGATGGTCCTTAAGATCCCAATCCAAACTAGTCAATCATTTTGTGGAAAGTAACAAATTCATATTAAAACATCTGAAAACAGGCTCTAAATAATGTCACCTATAAACAAATAGGAAACACAAAAGTTCTATTTTGGTGTGAAGATTACAATGGTTTCTCACATTTTAAAGTGCATGCATATTTTATTTACCAACAAGGTTTTACATGGAATGAGGACTTGGAGACAGGATTTGCTTCATCAGTTTCAATCAATATAGGTGAACACAAGAAGCAATTACAGAACTGGAGTATTTATTTGTTAATGAATATTGTGACAGCATGTTGATAAAACACTGGAAATGTACACCAAAGGAAATCTTTAATTCCTTTTTCTCCAGATTAGCAAAAAGAAATACTTCCTCACCTTTAATTGAAAGGTCTGTCTCATGGGAAATGGGCACTCATGGACACAGAACTGTCTATAGACTGACAGAGGGGGAAGTTTTGTCATCTTTAATCTGCAAATATTGCATAGAGAAAAAACACCCTTGGTATGTCACATAAGTGCAACTGAAAACATTTTACACAGTCAACAAATACAATAGTTGATCTTCATTATAACTGTATAAAATACTAAAAAGGAGACTTAAGAGGGGCATAAATGTTCTCCAAAACAGTCAGAAAATATTTCTGTCAAGAAAATAAGATCTTTTTAGATAAAAGAAATAGATTAACAGTACTTTGAGTAGCAACCATTTGTCATTCATGACCCTGAAAAGGCACTCAACATCTGAACATATGAACAGAGAAGACTGATGAAACCTGGCTTAGAAGCCTGTAGGAATCACCAGTATTGAAGACTAGGGGAAAATCTATCTACCACAAACAATTACAATTATTCTTTTTTATTACTATTTATTAGAGCAGAAGTTACAAACATGGGTAAGATTCTATGAGTGAAGGCAACATTTTCACATTAACTTAGTCCACTTACATGTAATGAATAAAGCATAATAAAATGAAAGCTGCAATAATCAATGTATTGAACTTTGAACTGGTCCTCTATATCTTACTAAGGGACTTTGTCCAAAAGCAATTGTGGCTGTCTTTTAGATATAGCCAGCTGAATAAATATGGATATAACTCAAGCTCCTAGATTGCATTTATACATTTTTACCTACATGCAGCACAAGTCTGACAACATTTCACAATTCCTTTGGAAATTATTTGTAAGCAAACTCATATTAAAAAGCTATCTCACCACATGTGCCTTCAAGATTTTGTGAACCGTCAACCTGCATTTACATGTGACTGTCAACAGGCTGACAAGCATTGTCCTTTCATTTCCTAAACACTCAGGGCTTTGCTTAGACAACCATTCAGATTCCTGGAAGCACTACATTGAGCACAAGTTCATTGAAATCCTTCCTCCCAAAGACCAGCAAGTTTTCAGAAACACCTCTAGAATTGTGAATAAAAGCCAAGCATTTTTCCAGTGTGGGTTTTACAGAAGAGGGGATTTTTTTTGTATCTGGAAATCTATCACTTCACACAATTGGGTCTAAATGTCCTTCACAACATCCAGTCCCATCATTATAACAATGTGATTGAGGAGGCACTTCATACACTTGTTCTAGGATTGACAGTTATGGGTTTTTTCCAATGACTCATTATTAATTAAGTACTGTAATATTCATGTGATTCCCCACATTTAATCAAAGCATAATGCTCCAAGAATCTCAACAACTCTCAATCCATACCCTTTCACATTCTTAGCAACTGGTCCATATAAGTTTGTCTGGCTCTGGGGAAAGTTTTGGTCCTTTGTTATCCAAAAGGCAAACACAGATTCTGCTTTTGTAGCTTACTACACCAGTTAGATATTATAACCAAAGGAATTATCTAAGAAAAACAAACAAACAAACAAAAAAACCCCAGTATTTCATATACCTTTTAATGATCAAAGGGCTTTCTTCTCCCACTTCTGTAGAAAAACTTCAGAGCTATTACATAGTAGCTGTTCAGCATCCTCTTCTGGGCTCTGCTCCACAGAAAGTATCTGAGTAGGGATTTGTCTGAATTATCTCAAGAGGAAATAGAGGGCATCCTCTGACATCTGCATCCATCTCTCTTCTCAACATTAATTTCCTCTCATCTCCTGTAGATAAACATATGAAAAAGTTACTTGAAATGAGTTTGTCAGGTGGGCAGGGAGGTGGCTGTAAGGTGTCGCCAACAAACTGAAAGCACAGTAAATTGTGAAAGGGCTGTAACAACAGCCAGTAGCAGTCCTGTAGGAAGATCAGATAACTACCTATGCAGAAATCCACTAACCTCAGACAGTCCTTCCTACACAGCTTTGCCACACAGTAATTGCCTATCAATGGCTTAGTTGTCTAAAGCATGTTGTTAGCATGCACGTTGTTTTAACAGAATAACCACCCCTGTGCTAATGCCCATGACAGATACCTCACCACTCAGTTAAATAGACAAATACTACTTTTCAGCTGCAGTTGTGTGTACTGCTTCTGAGCTAAACTGAACAAACTTATAATTGCAGGAAAGTTGCACTGGGTTTTATGCCACACTTACGCTTTTTAAAATTCTTTTTAAAAATGGTATGCATCACTGCAAGACCTGTGGCAACTAACCTCACCTGCAGAGCCTGTCAAATTCAGTCCCCTTAGTTGTGGTGCCCCTCTTTCTCACCTCTCCTCTGGAAGGTCTCCTGAAGGGGTGAGCCATCATGAGGAGTAGCATCTGGTGCTGCCATGGTGGGGTGAAGTGTCTTGAATTTCACTTTT
The DNA here is from genome assembly GCA_013399895.1 of Serilophus lunatus. Classification (NCBI taxonomy): domain Eukaryota; kingdom Metazoa; phylum Chordata; class Aves; order Passeriformes; family Eurylaimidae; genus Serilophus; species Serilophus lunatus. The sequence goes on along the minus strand of VXBA01001917.1, from coordinate 2,488,299 downwards.
TTGTGGAACATTTTCTTACATTTTCTCTGTATCTTTCTGAGTGACTCCAACTGCATGCAACTGTCCGTCTCTGAAAAGCCACATTCATCAGATAAAAAATTAGAAGAAATTTTTTTTCGTTTTTTCTTCATTTTATGAGCATTTCTCTCCTCTTCCCTGGATTGTCTTTCACTTTTTTGTCCTTCATATCTTAATTTACTACTAGACCTCTTGCATGATTTTTTAAGCTTATGTTTCCACTGTCTTGCCAAGGCCTCATGGGCAGAGTCAGAACAGGAGTCACATTTGTTGATTTCCTTCTCTTGACCTTCCAGAGCTACATTTTTATGGTAAACCAGCAATTTTCTTTCCCCAGTTCTTGCAGGCAAGCACCCTTTATTACAGTTGCTGTAAATTTCTTCGCACTTTCTTTCTTCGCACTTTCTTTCTGCTCTCTTCATTGAGCTGCCACATGCTCCTCCTCTAAAGTACTCGGAATCACTGATCTCTTCTAACAAATCCTTTAATCTGCAAGCAGATCTACATGTTTGGTATGGTAAAGTGCCTTCATCTCTACCACCTTCTCGTTTGAATTCCTTATCACGAGTAACATCAGTGTACTCCAAAAAATGATTCAGTCCAGCACGTGGCAAGTTATCAGCAATGAGTGAGTCATCCCTCTGCACTTGCAACTTTCTTGCGTTCTTACCCCCATGGGCCTTGTTTTCTAACACTTTGTCTGGTGATTCAAGTTCCCCAACAGTGATCACCAGTCTATAATTACTCTTGCTACTACAGTTTCTCTGGTAGTGGTTTTGTAAGGGACTCACTTCTCTGAGGTGCTGACCATGTTTGCCACTCACACTGCCATCACCAGACACCACTCTCTTCCACCACGACGTGTTCCCTGTGCTTTTTGGCTCTAAGCAAACACGTGCATAATGTGGTGTCTGATAGTAGTTTAGTAGATAATGGATAAATTCATCAGTCTCGTAAACCTTTTGTTTTTTGCAATCGCCCTCCTCAGACAGTGTCTGTGTGTGAACTGCATTCAGCGCTGGGTGGTCCCTCCCACTGAGGGATTTGATGACTCTGCTGCCTCGTGTAACCGTAATCAGTAGAGATCCACAGCCCGAGGGGTTGCACACATCTCTGCCAGGCAGTCTGTCAGAACTCGGGGATGGAGAGGGGTCATTTAAAACCCTCCTGACTATATGACAAGTAGATGCACGGAAGTTACTCGCATCTCCTTCCTCACTGCATAAACTGCTACCTCTTTGGGTGAACGGGCACTTAAACTCTTCCTTATGTTTCAACTCACTGTGGGTATGGTAATGGGAGTTAGTCAGCTCCTGATGGGTGTCTTTTAATGCTGTTTCAGAAAATGAATTGTCCTTCCTTAGGCCGAATGAAGGATTCGCTTTTTGACTTGCCAACTGCAAAAGCAAGAAAATAGAAGTTTATTTAACATGTCACCTTCATAATTAAGAAGGCAAATGTAAGATATCAAGGGGCCCTAAAATTCATGCAGACTGGAAAGGGTAGACTCTGACTTCAACTTATAGTACATAATAGTCCTCTAGAAATCTTTTACACCTAGGACTGGGGAAAACATACACTTACTAAAAGCTGCAAGCAGTTTTTTCTTAACAAGTAGTGAAGACAAAGCCATGTTAGAAATTAAAACTCCAGAGAAATTAAACCCCATTTTAATTTTTTTTTTTTTTAGCCCCAAGCACTAAACTAAACTTCCAAACATTAATCTGTGTGCAAAACACTCAAATTTGTCTCACTTCTCTGCTGACTTTCTCAAGACATTAGCTGAATCAAACTGAAATAAACTTGATAGGTTAGTGTTGGCCAGAAAAAAGAGGCTATTAGAAATGGAACTGGCATAATCTGTGCCAATTTAATTCAGTTACTTGTAGACCTGAGAACAAAAGAAGCAGAGAGAGTATCACTTGTATCCCCACTCCAAAACTCCTCACTTGCAATGCTGGATCAAGTATAATAGAGCTGATACAGCCCTTCCAGCCCTGTTTTTTACTCAGTAATGGCAGTGCCTCAAAAAAGCACCAGAAGTAAAGTTTCTGGCTGAAAATGCACTACATTTGCTCTCAGGGCAAGACTGAGAGCAAATTGTCACAAGACAACGACCTCAGGCCTTCTCAGTGTTTGGTCAGCCCCAAACCATTCTTCTGAATAGCATCAAGACATTAAATGTCTAGTGAATTATTCAAGCTTCAATAAATACCCTTCAAAATTTAAAATATGTTTTAAAATAGTCTTACTTTCACATGATTTAACAGCACTGTAAGCAGTCTGACAGACTCCACTCTTCTCTGAGCTAGCAGGGATTTCCTTTCTTCCCATTCAGGCATATTCTCTGGCCACTGCTGTTCTTCAGCTGGTACCTTCTGCTGCTTTGGGGGATGTTTCTCATCTCCATCTATCTGCCTCTCTTCTCTTGAGCTTAGCTTTCTTTTTTCTCTCTTGAACTTCTTTTCATCACCACGTCTTTTTCTAGGTAATTATCAATATGGGACAATTTAGATGACACTTGTTTTACATTTTTGAGTCCTGGGGAATTGGATGTAAGTCTTTGAAGTGCTAATAATTAGCAACCAGTCGCCAAGAACCACACATGGCTAACGAGGAATCTTGTTGAAATAACATGTTTAAAAAAACATGGCACAGAAATTACACACACACAACTGATGCCCACAGTTAGGAAGTTCTTTGACTCTTCAAACTGTTTGTATTCTAGGGTTTTCTTTATAGGCACTGCCAAGACAACAGCATCACATGATTGTTGTCTCCAAGGACACAACTAGAGACTAATCATCTGGATCTAATTCTTAAATTAACAAATCTCCCCTGCAGATTAGAATGAGGGTCCTATCAAAGAGGTATTACAAGAGTAATACGGGAGTTATCTCTGAGCAGTGCTTACCCAAAGCCAAGGCCTTTTCTGCTCCTCACCCCACCCCACCAGCGAGGGGGCTGGGGCTGCATGAGGAGTTGGGAGGGTACAGGTGACCCCAACTGACCCAGGGGATATCCCAGACCATATGGCCTCATGCTCAGCATATAAAGCTGGGGGAGAACGAAGAGTAATGGTGTTTGTCTTCCCAAGCCACCATTACAAGTGCTGGAGGGAGCCCTGCTGTCCTGGGGATGCTGAACTCCTGCCTGCCCTTGGGAAGAGGGGAACAAAGTCCTTGTTTTGCTTTCCTTGTGCATGTGACTTTTGCTTTAACTATTAAACTGTGTTGATCTCAACCCATGAGTTTTCTCACTTTCACACTTGTGATTCTCCCCCACATCCCACCAGGGAGTGGGGAGGGAAGGAGCAGCTGTTGTAGGGCTTAATTACCAGCTGGGGTTAAATCACAACAGGCTGTCAATGCTTTTGGAAACCTTGCCCTGCAGAAAGCAGAGCTACTAAATAATCAACGTGACACATCACAAAAAACTCCAGAAAATTCAAGGAACAGTGTTCACACAAGTGTTTAAAAATAGCTTTTTAAGAAGTATTTGAATAAGGAAGAATTAACAACAAGCTTTTAGAGACTTAGAATGCAATGCTTCCACTGCAATCACTATGCTCTGCATTCTAAGTGTTGGGTTTTTTAAGACATGAAGGTATATAACATGATTAATTACTAATGTCAATTTAGGATGCCATCCAAACACATTATGTAGAGAATTAAGACTTCAATATACTACTCTTACTTGTATACAAAATTTAAGAACACTGCCCTAAAGATATCAAGAATAAAAAAGTTTTATTAAAAAAAGGTAGAGAAAGAAAAGTATTCATGTCTCACTTTGGACCTTCCAGTCAACTGGGATGCACCTAGAAATGTATATCCCATTCATTTTATTTCAGGGCATAAAGACATTAATTTATGGTGTTGCAGCATAGAGCAATACAAAAAGCCCACATGCAGAAATCTTAAGCAATTGAGCCTCAGACTTTAGAGAAAGAGCTCTCTGATTTCACTCTAGGCCCACAGAATCATAGAATAATCCAACCTGACAGGGACCTCAGGATGTCTCCAGTCCAAAATTTCTTTTAAACCAGACCCCTACATTTGATGCCTTAAACACAGAATTGTCATGATGCTTTTCTTTCTGACAGCAACACATAAATGAAACAACTACTTAGTAGTGTTTCAAGTTCTCCAACCCCTGTTTCCTCAAAACCTGGATTTTTACACAGCTACTCATCCTGTATTTTACTCAGTATGAGGCAGTGTAACAAATCTCAAAAAAAGGGACATTCTCTAAAAATATACTCTCACCTTTCAACCCCCTCTCTTTTTTTCCCCCTTTTTCGAATGTGCTCCTGTTCTTGCAGCTTTAGTCTTTTCAGGCTTCTCTGTTTTATGGCTCCTTCACTAAAGTGTCTGGTTGTATCAAAAGTCACCTGTCACAGAAGAAGCAGAATCAGACTTAGCAGCCCAGTTTGCTGTGTATTTTTATACAACCACAGACAACTTGCTAAGCAAATGAGAGACTGGGTGACTACTAAAGCACCACCTCACCCATAAGAATGGCTCTCCCTACCCTGACATCCTGGAACATCTCTTCTGAAGCTCACACTGTGTTTCACTGAAGCTCAAAAACCCCACTCCCAAATGTCTCCTCCTGCTGTGACACCAGGGGTTCACAATCTGACATCATACCTGTGACCAAACCTGTTCCTGGCATGCTCTTCTGGGGACTCAATTCAGCATGGTCAGCAGAGCTTTCCTGGTCGCAGGACTCATGCAGTTCTGCCAAAACTAGAGTTCTCTGCCTCTTAGAGCAACATCTTTTGGATCAAATCTTTGTCTGCTTGCTTAAAAATTCATGCATTCTGTTGATGTGTGCTGCATTTCACCAGCTTCAAATGCCCAGACGTGAGCACACTAAAAGAAAACACTCAAGCAAGTTGCATTGAGGTCTATCTATACTGAAAAAATAAGTAATGGAAGTATGATTTCCACCACAGAAGTCTATTTCAGGGTCACAGTTTAGAAATTACCTTCTGGAGAAAAAAAATGAAACAGGGTATACCTGCTTACGGAGGTAAGGTAATAGGCTGCTGAAATTAAGCTTTGTTTGCAGTAAAGTTCAGCACTTCAATGGATACATACTTGAGCAAAAAGGTACAGAGAAAGACAATAGTTACCCTTTTCCAGCCAAGAATCACCAAAATTAGGGCAGCTGCTACACTTACTTCATATTTAACAATAAGAAACCAAGTGTCAGTTCCTGAGATCATTTCCCACGCTGAAAATGATGACAACTTCTACCTTAGCCAGACCAATTTTTCAGGAAATCAAACCAGTAAAATGCTGGTTTTTGATTAAAGGACTTAAGTTCAGATACTTCAATTCCATATATCAATATCTCTACATTCAGTACAAACAGGATGATCACAAGGGGGTTTTCTCCCCCCCCTGCACATGGTTAAGTGTCCAAAAAGTTTACAGAGAGGCTTCCACTGGTTAGCAAGGACTTCTCAGGCCTCACTTCAAGGAAAAAAGAGCAGAAGTTGGAAAACCACCATCTGTGTGAATTTCTTCCACAAAATCTCAGCAAATAGAGCTTAGTGTATTTTAATGCTGTCTATATGCTATTTTTTTCCTTATTTTTATCCACCATTTTAACATAAATACAGACTAAACCAAATGGGGAAAAAAGAATATATGTACACAGAGAACTGCAGGAGTGACACATAAAAGCTTCCACTAAAAAAAAAAACATGAAAAAAAAGTCTGTAAGATGGTTGCCACAGGTTAAAAACTGTACTGCTGTTACTTGAAAAATGCCTGTTTGCCTTCAATGTGGGAATGTATTGGGGAAGACAAGCACAGAATCTGTTTGGTAAAAGAAGGTGACTACACTTTATTAAGAATGATGAAGAAAAAAACCCACAAAAAAAAAAAAGCTAGTGTAATTAAAATAAAAATAAAACAACCAGGAATCTCTGCAAGCAGCAGTTATAGACTGCAGCACTGAATTGCTCCTCTTAGGGAACTGCTGCCAAATGCACTCAGAATCAACCATAACTTTGCCAGGCAAGGCTGAATCTCTCAGGATTACTCTCTGCTGTGTGTGTCTATAGACACACCTTCAGCATCTCACATAAGCAAAGCAGAGGCACCCAAAGTACTCACCATAAAACTGAAGTGATTGATCTCTAGAATCCTTTCTGCCCACTGTGCATTAAGATAAAGAGTTTCCTAAAGCTATCTACAAAGTGCAGTATCGACCTCACTTCTTCCATCACTCTAAGATTTGTGGTGCAGCAGGTTAAAACATCCAGGACACTGGTGTTGCAACCTGCAGAGATATGAAAGTCGAGCCTGAAGAACAGCTGCTGTACACAAAATCTTACTCTGTTTTGCAAGTCTATCTTCTTTTAAACCAACTGATATTATCCTGCCCTTGCAAAACTTCCTCCACTTATATCCTCACACCATCATGGCTGCAACCATATTGCTACTACTGTAATAAATCCCCTAAAAGCTCAAAACTCTCTTCATAGAGCTGAGTGAGCTATACTGATTTGCCAGGGCACACTTGCTCTTCCCTACTCTTCTTCGTATCTAGGAGCTCTTCAAGCATCAGAAATGTATTTCTCATCATGTAACTCTGTACAAAGGACAGAATTATTTACTGCCTGATCCACTGAATTGCAGCTCAGCAGCATGACCTTTTAGAATTAACCCTAACATATATTAAGCTGTTACCTTATGTTTTAACTGTTCTAACTGAACGAATCACAAGGAAGTTGACATTTGACCCCTTTACCAAATTATTATCAATTCCTTTTAACCATTCTGCCACAGTTACAGCATTTGGAACACATCTGCCCTTGCACTAGGGTTTATTACGATAACTGCAGGCTGTTCTTACCTTACAACACCCTAAAATGTATCACCTAAGTTCATACTTTAAAACAAAACTACACTTCAGGGAAACATTAAAACCTGGCAATATCTGACCTGAAACACTCATATAGTCCACATGAGGAACATGCAAGTAGTGGGAATAATTTGATCCAAAGGTGCCCCTCATACCTGTTCACAGTACTGCTATCTCAAACAGCTCTTACCATCCCCAGCTGGTCAATCATGACAGGCCCTGGGCCATCACAACCATTTCAGAGACCATACCATTAACCAAGTCAGGAAAGAAGGTTATCTTGAAGAAAAAAGAAAATAAAAATTGTTGCCAGGTTACTGTTCAGACATTTGGTTTCCCTGACCTGGTGCACAGAGCAGTCCCACCAGCAGAGCCAAAGATGAGCCTGAGGCATAGGAAGCATCTTATTTCTGCAGAGATGGGTATGCTTAATTCTGCAGAAATGGGTATGCAAGATCACCTAAGAGCAAATGCAATGTGGCAAGTACATGAATTGTTCCACAGCAGCAGAGAGTTTATCACACAGGGAAAAAAGCTGAGGTTGTTCAGCCTGGAGAAAAGGAGGCTCAGGGAGGTCCTTATGGTTCTCTACAACTCCCTTGTAGCCCGGGGTCAGTTCTCTTCTGCCAAGTAACAAGGGACAAGACAAGATGAAATGGCCTTAAGTAGCATCAGGGGAGGTTTAGATTGGATATTAGGAAAAAAATTTCCACTGAAAGGGTGGTCAGGCATTGGAAGAGGCTGGAATCACTATCCCTGGAAGTGTATGAAAGGTGTGTTGATGCAGCATTTGGGGACATGGTTTAACGGGAAACACAGGGATGCTGCCGGGTGGGCCCCACAATCTTAGAGGTCCTTTCCAACCTTAGTCATCCTATGACAAGCGCTTACCATAAAGAGTCACTTGGAGAAGTTTAAACAAGAGGTTTCAACGGATTTTTAACAGATGAGAGCAATTTATCCAGCTTGCTCTGTGCAAAATTAAGTGAAAGGGAGAGACGGATCAGACGTGCCGCTGCTCGCACAAACATCGCAATAAAAGGGACGTTTCTGAGCGAACGCTCCCGGCCCCGCTGCGCTCCCCGCTGCCTGTTTGAGGTGGGCATGAAGCAAAACCTGCCCCCA
>VXBA01001917.1:2448529-2477429 GCA_013399895.1 Serilophus lunatus | reverse complement strand
GGAGCCGTAACCAGCGGACGCATTCGATCGCTGTGGGAATACGCTTAAACAAAGACAAATGGGTGTGTCCCGAACGCACCCGGGGCACTGTTTGGTGATTTTTTTTATTTATTTTTTTTACGATACATAAATGTAAATAACGTGACGCCGTGCGAGTTCGGGCACGGCCGCTCCGGGTGCCCAGTCCCGGGAATCCGCCCCGGGTTTTTCCTTCCGCCCTCCCATCGCGGCGCATCCGCGGCGCGCGCGCCNCGCCGCTCCCTCCGGTCCGCGGGGCCATGGCCACGCTGCGGAGGGACGGGCGGGTGACCGCCCTGCAGCGCCTGGGCTGCGCGGGGCTGGCGGGCGCGCTGAGCCTCAGCCTGACGGCGCCGCTGGAGCTGCTGACGGTGCTGGCGCAGGTGGGCACCTGGCACTGCCGGCGGGGGCTGCGCGGCGCCGGGCGCTGCCTGTGCAGCACCGAGGGCGTGCGGGCCCTCTGGAAGGGGAACTTCACCGCCTGCCTGCGCCTCTGCCCCTACAGCGCGCTCCAGATCGCCGCCTCCCGCCGGTAAGGCACCGGCCCCGGGCGGGGAGGGCTCCCGGGGAGGGCCCGCTGTCGCCCCGGCTTTCGCGTCTGCGGAGAGCGGAGGGTTCGCTCTCGTGTCTCCCCCTCCCCACGGAGACACCCGGGTGGTAACTTCGCTTTTTTGGTGTATTCAGCGGTGCCGAGGGTCTGGTGATATGCCGGTAACTGCTTATGAAGTCTTTAGGTGGTCTTCAAATGATGGAAGGTCGATAGTCTTAAAACTCTCCTGCTCGGATTCCTGTAGGAAGGCAGTTGCGGTGCAACCTGCAGATGTGGCCGCCGCATCTGTTCTTGGCATCCGATTTCTTTTATTCATTTATGTTCTCTCAAGTATTTATCTGTGTCAAAATAAAAAAATCACGAATCAAAAATGTTACCCTATCACACAGCAGTTGTTAAGCAAATTTGATCAGTTTTGACGCTGATATATGACATTATTTATTTTAAGACGTGTTTTCGATAACCCACAGCCGTGAAACTGAGGTAAACGCTGGAAGGACTGCAGCAGGATCAACATGGAACAGTGCTATCTCCTAGGATTCCCTCCTGCTGCCAGAATCTTTCAGCCTTTGCAGGGAGTGCCTGACTGTTTGCACGCACCAGCATGTTTTGCCGCTCAGGGGGCTGGGCTTCATTCTTCTTTTATTTATTTTTTTTTATATTGCAGTCAGCTGTTCACAACAGCACATGACATTTCCGCCCAGCTGGGAGATGGGCAGAGCACGGGCTCACTGGCACTGCCAACCCTCTGGGTTTGTCACTCATCTGCCCCAGCAGGTCACCTGCCCAGCACTGCCCGTGCCCTTCAGAAGGCAGCACATAAAGTGATCCTAGAACTGGGCAGCTTTGTTGTGCCATAATACACGGAATGGTTAAGCAAGGAGAGGGATAGTGGCAGTGGGAAGGCACAAACAGTGATTTAAATGTAATTTAAAGTTCCCAGAAAAGCTGGTGTGTTCCACCAGTATAAACCAGTTGGTTTTGAGCAGAACAACTAATTATTCTTTCAGCTTTAAACAGTGTATTCCCTTTGCAAGGCTATAGTTTGTTTCTGTTTGCACAGGGTGTTCTGACTTATCTGTGGGAGAAGGCAACTGGGAAGTTAAATAAAAGATGCCTACGCTTATGCCTCGATACTTTATTTGAGGATTTTAAATGTGTTTTTTAATGGGAGAGTGGTGTGTATAAAGGCAAGAAACACAAAAAGATAAATGTTACAGGGCAGCTTAAATAAAAAGAGAAATGTTACAGGGCAGCTTAAAGAAACAGCAATTCCATTAGCAGGAGGAGCAGGGCTGAGCACAGCCCTAACCCGTGGACAGTGGTGTGGGTGGAGCTCGCTAGGGCAGGGTGGGTTGTCTGAATCCACATTCCATCTGGAATTACTGTGCACGGGCTCTGTTTCTCCGTGGGAGTTTCAATTGTTACCTGGGTAGTGCCTAGAGACACCTCACCACCCTCCCCATTCATGTGTGCACACAGGAAAATCAGGCTGTGTAAGTGTAGGGACTCTACAAGCCACACAGGAATAAAGGTTTATGCCTTTTCACTTCTGCTTGGCCAGGCTTTCTGCCCTGGGCTCTCGCAGGTCTTGGGACAAGGAGATGCAGGGATCTGTCACACAGTAGAAAATGCACACTCCTGTGAAAAAACATCAACTGAGCAGTCAGTGACTTGTCAATCTTTGTCCATTAAATGTAGATCATCTCTTTAGGCAGTTTAGTTAATGCTCCAGCTAAAACTCTCTTCTTGAGTGTTTTTACTTGCTTCTTGCTGCCTCCTTGGCACTGCTCACTGATGTAGGAGTGCCCTTTCCCTAGAAAAGCCCTTCTGTGGAGCACAAATGCATGAGTTGTGTGTAAACTTTAAAACTCTGTGCTTCCAATTTCAAAACTTCAAATTTAGACTTAACCTCCTGAGCATAAAACTGCCTGGACATAGATCTTCTCTAGAGGCATATCCCTTTGGACCTTCCTGTCCCCATACAAGCTACAGAAGGTTCAGTTGTTCTCAGAAGGCCTGTCATAGCATTATCTGCATATTTCTTCCTACGTGATAACTTTGGCTGGTGGGTTGGACTGGTGTCTCTAACTGATGACTGGTGATCAGATAATTTCTTGCAGATGTGTTTTAAGTCATGGTAATTTTCATCCTGTAGACAGATGATTATGTGATGTTACATATAATAAGATCTTGGATTATTTACATGTTAAAGTTTCAGTTCCTGCTGCTGACAGGGGCTTGTGGACAGAAGAACAATTTCATCAAGAATTATCTGCCTTGATTTTTCACAGAATAACTAGTTTGGAAGAGACCTCCAAGATCATCAAGTCCAACCCATACCCTAACACCTCAACTAGACTATGGCACCAAGTGCCATGTCCAGTCTTTTTTTAAACACGTCCAGAGATGGTGACTCTACCACCTCCCTGGGCAGACCATTCCAGTACTTTATTATTCTTTCCATGAAGAACTTTTTGCTAATAACCAGCCTATACCTTCCTTTGCACAGCTTGAGACAGTGTCCTCTTGTTCTCTCAGTTGCTGCATGGTGGAAGAGACCAACCCCCACCTGAGTACAACCTCCTCTCAGGAAGTTGTAGAGAGGTCACCTCTCAGTCTCCTTTTCTCCAGGCTAAGCAACTTTACGTGTGTTTTGTTCCCAGTGTCATTAACAGCACTTCTTTTATGTGTTTGCTTCAGGCTCGTGACCCTTTTCACAGATGAGTTGGGTCACATCTCCCACTGGAGAGCCATCCTGGCAGGGAGCCTGGCTGGCATGGTGGCGACCGTCGTGACGTACCCCACCGACGTGATTAAAACGCGGCTCATCGTGCAGAGCAGGCTGGAACCATCTTACCAAGGAATCCTCCACGCTTTTTACAAAATCCATCAGCAGGAAGGGCTCCTTGCACTCTACCGTGGTGTCTCACCAGCTATATTAGGTAAAATAATGATGGGGGGAAATCACCACGTTGCCCTCTGTTTGTTGCAGCTGTGTTGTGCATTCAAAAGCAAATAGGAGTGTTTTCCTGTAGAAGATGTGTAGATTTGCAAGGCACTGCAATACTAATTAGCTCTGCTGCAGCTTTATTGCTTCAAATTATGACCAGATGCATAGCATTTTATGTATGGTTAAGCAAAATAGCCTTTTCCATTTTTTACAGTTGATGTAGTTTTGCTTGGAAGCACAATTTTCATCATAGAAGAATATATGTGTATATACACACACAGAGTGTTCCTAATTCCTGCTTAAGTGTGAAAGTGTCTCCAAAGCTGTTCAGCTGAACCAGTATGAGCAGTAGTGCATAACTGATGTGAAAAGTGAAGATTAGTTATATTCTCTCTTTACTTGAAATTACTTTTTAATTATTTATTTACTCTCCATAGCCTTTCAAAATGACATTTAACTTTGAATCCACTTTTTTACAACATGACATTATAAAAAATGCATAACAACAATAGTCATAAATGTGTAATATCACTATAAAATTCATAAGAGCATGAAACAAGCAAAAGAGACCAGAATTATCTCTCATCAGCTTGAGTGAAGATGTAGCTCTGTTTACCTGTACAAATGCTAGGGTTGGACTGAGACAGAGCTTTGTCAGAAAAAGAGATAACCTGAAAAAAGAACTGACCCGTTGTGAGACTAAAGCAGTTAATTCTGATAACATGCAAGTTTAAATATGTAAATGTACACCCCTAACAGCGCATCTAGATGCTACAATATGGGTGGTGGTAAACCAGGGAGTAAAGTATTTCAAAATGTGGATTGTGTTTGAGGAATTCGAGGTGTAAACTGACAGCAGCTCCTCCTATCTTTCTGGGCTGTGGAGTGATCAGCTCTGTTCTTTTAGTGTACAGTATGTTGATATAAACCTGTCTGGTTTGCTTTCTAGGTGCTGTCCCATTTTCTGCAGGCTCATTCTTTGTTTACATCAGTCTGGACAAAATCTGGCAAGAACCCATAGTTCAGTTCACTCCTCTTCAGAACTTCATAAAAGGCTGTGTAGCAGCTGGTGTGGCACAGACACTTTCTTTCCCCTTTGAGACTGTCAAGAGGAAGATGCAGGTACAGAGCATTCATGTTGCCAGTACTTTGTTATAGGTGCTCATTGCAAGAGCTTGGGACAAGACTAGGCAGGTGATCATAACTGCCACTTTATTTCTCTTACCAGTAGGCTACAGAGACTTTTGAGTTTGATTTTGTTAGGGCTTTTGATTGTTTGGGGTTTTTGTTTGTTGTGTTGCTTTTTAATGTCTGTAAATTATTGCTACAACTGGATTGTTGCACTTTTAAGGTAGGTTCAAGTACTATCGTGGGATATACGTATGCTCAGACTCTGTAGCTTTATTCCTTTTCTTTTTCATAGCAATTCCATGAAATTCTCTGAGTTCAGAATTGTCAAACCTTTGGTGAGGTACAGGCTGAAAGTTTGCCAGCCAGAGAAATTCATTCCCCTTGGTAATAGGCAGGATGAATGAGATCCATGTCATTTTCAGAGCCTGTGTATCTGCCATTTGTGCCTCACCCAAGTACTGGCAACCACAAGAAACTTGCACAGCAGATATTAAGTCTGAATGATTATAACTGTCCTTGTTCTTATTTATGATTTATCTGGTTAACAAGTGACTTACCAGCTGCTGCTGTTTTCCCAGAGCATCAGCAGCATGAGGGTTACTGTGCCTTGCTGATCTTTTCTCACAGAAGTTTAATAATAATGATCTCAAAAAGACCCAAACCCTACAAAACAACCACTAGCCCACAGCTTCCATCTCACTGACATAATTCATTTGATGGTGTTGACTTTTCATTAGAGCTTCATCAGTAGAGTGACATTGAGCAGTTGTCATTGTCTGATGGCTGTCTGTCTGGGGCACATGAGTTTGGTTTTTCAGCCTAGTTTGTGGGACTGCAGATTTATGGGAAGCTTTTGTGGTCTTCTAAAAAAATCAGTCATTTGGTGTGAGGGCATTATTTAGGCCCCTGTCCCCTTCATCAAGTTTCAGCCTGGTTGCCAAACCACAAGGTAGCAAAATGTCAGTGAAACTGTGAATTTCTCTCTACTGCTCGCCAAGTTCCCCTTTTCTGGGCTCAGAAGCCTTCATTGCCCTCTCTCCATCTCATAATGAAGGACCTCAGCAGGAGAAGTATTAGCTTTAAATAGAGCAGCTCATGCAGCTGATGTGTCCAGAAGTCAGGCTTTAAGCTGAGCCTTTTCATCAGGTATCTCATAAAATGTCTCAGGGGAGAGAGATTCTGAGCACAAAAACTTGATCATTTTTTCCAGCTCTATCAGTAGGTCTCAGAAAGAACAATTACTCCTCACAAGTCATCTTTTCCTTTATATCCTTCAGCTCACAGCAATACTGTTGCCCTAAATAATAAAATAAAAGAAAAACATTTACTGTGCTGTTTCCCTTTTAATGTTTTCTGTTGATACAACAGTTACTTGGACATTCAGTTTTCAGAATCAGTTCAAAAGTAGCTTTTGGGTGTGAGGCTCTATGTCGAGCTGTGACAGGCAAGTGAAGAAGTGGGACAGGCTTATGTTTCATTTTCCTGCCACTAGGCCGTGCTCTTCCACCAAAGGGACACTTTGATCATCTGATCGGCACTTCCAGAGATAAGGGAACTGGGTTTATCGCCTGAGTATGTAGGAAGTGGAGATACTAAAAATACTTTGCATGGAAAAAACCCTCAGTCTCCTCAAGAAAGGATCTTCTTCCTCCTAGGTACATTACAACAACTGAATAGGGATTTTCTGAGCTTAGAGAAGCCTCCTGTTCACTGATTTATTCTGAAGACATGGTAGAAGGCAAAGGTGTCTCAGAAGAACTGTGTGAAGTGCTGTAATTTGTTTGATACTGGAAATTACTTAAATCATGGAGGCTTGATCAGAAAAGAGACCTGTTGAAAATTGCACCCCAACTGACAGTAAGACCTCACTGGAACTCATGGTCATCCAAGAAGTTTGGTTTTCACAATTAACACCAGGGTATGGCCCAACTTTGCAGAGGTCAGCTCTGCTTTCCCCTTCCCTCCTGGGTCTGTTCAGTTTGTGGGGTGGTGGTCAGACAAGGGAAATGTCTAGTACAGGACCAGAAAAAAAAAATACCATGCAAAGGGATGGACCTAGAAAGGGAGAGAATAAAGAAGGGGAAAAAAAGAGCTTCAAGACATTTCAGAGTTCTGTAGAAAGGGGAGCAGATAGTTCTGATCACAGTTTTTCTCAAACATCTTACTCTTAACAGCCTCCATTCAGTGATTCACAGTTCTAGCTGATAGAAAGGGGGTACCAGAGCTGCCCTAGGCCTGCTGTATGCTCTGCAATGCATGTAGGGAAGTGCTGGCCTTGTTTGAAGCAGTGAACACTGGGTTTGTGTCTGAACAGACAGTATCAGATTCCTCTTCTCTCTCTTCTGTCCCTGAATCTGGCAGCTGGAGGGAGTGAGTTGCCAAAGAAGACTTTTCTAGTTGAGCTGGTTGGTGATGGAGAACCAAGGAGTTCTAAGACAGTCTCAGGAGCTTTAAAAATTGAGAAACTAGGACACAAGGTAGTCTTCTCTGACTCTGGGATGGAGTACAAGCCTGAGACCAGGACATCCAGTTCAGCTCTTTACCTGATAGGCAGTCTTGGAAGAGTTAGCTCCATCCATCTCCTCATCTGGACAGTGCTTGATTTGTTTGCATAGATTAAAAAATTAATTCTGCTACAGGAGGAAGTATAAGGGGCTATTTTTAATCTCCATTGTAATAATTTTGTTTCATGCTTTCTCAGTCTATGTATCTGAATCCTACACTTCTGACGTGAGCTGCTTCTGTCACTGACAGCTGTGGGAGTAGGAGCTGACTGTCAGTGAACAATTCTTCCTCTGTGTTTCAGTGATGATTTATGATGTCAGATTTGCTCTGTAACCATGGCTTCTTCCTCCTTTCCTGTTAGAATTATATTTATCAGGTTTGCTATTTTTTTTCCTCCCAAGATGATGTGTTTGCTAAACATACTTGAATATTTTTCGTAAAAGAAATGTTAATTCATATGAGTGAGTCTTACTGAATATGTGAGTCCCCTATGTTGTGCTTATCCTAATTTTATTCCTTTGTCTTCCTTTTTTCATTTTGCTCCTGATTGGCATGTTAGAGAATTCAGAGGTACTGTATGCATGTTTCAGCTTGGAAATATGGCTTTGGTTTTGCTTCTGTAGAAGGGGATTAGTGAAGGAGAGGGTTATTCAAAGGCATGTTCTATATTAAATGTTTTCCTTACTCTTGTGATGTATCAGTTTCTGAACAAAAACTTACTGATCTTTATATCCTGGCTGTTGTTCTTGGCTTTCCTTACTACACAATATCATGTTCTTTGTTAAATCCAGTTTCTAAGATATATTCAAGTACTGCACTTCACCCTGCAGACTTGCATACAAGAACACTGTTTTCTTTGTCAATTTTTTTTTCACCTTCAGCAGGGAAATAGCTCCCTTTGAATGAGCCTGGGTCTGAGAGAAGTGCTGGTAATGTTTCCACTCCCCCACATCATCTTTTTGCCTATGATAACATTCATAAGTGCCTGTTGGACTGAGCTGTGGCATTTCAGTGAGGGAAGACGAATTGAGAGCTGTTACAGGCTGTACAGAAGATTATTATTAGAATGGCACTGATCCCGGGCTGTGTGTGGAACTGAAAGTCTACACAAAGGCAAATGATCAATGCAAACCCAACACCCAAGTTTGGCACTTCCCTCTGTGCTCAGGACGTGCAGAGGAGGGCTCAGGTACCCGTGAGTGGCACTTCTCAGCCTCTGTTCCAAACTGACCTGTGACTTGGGTAGTTTCCTGAGGCAAAATGCACAAAGATGTCCCTGCAGTTTCACAGATACTCTGCCAACTGTACAGTTACTCCCCACCTGCTTAGATGAACAAATGGTTCATGGTTTTCAGAGGCTCAACCCTCTCCCCATAATTTGATGGTATAATTTGTGTTGGTATCTGTCACTAAAACGTGCCTTAAACTCTCCTTCACCAGTAAATGCTGCTGACGTATAGTTTTGCTATAAACTGCTTGCCATAAAAAATAAGTATACTGTTAGTATACTGCAGGATTCAGCACATTTTTGGTGCTGACTGCACTGCATCCTCAAGATGTGAGGACATCTCTCTGGGGAAAGCTACAGAGCATAACATGGGCTTTGGCTTCTGTAGCAACCTAGATCAGCTTTTATACATCTCAGCAAACCTCAGAATCATTTCTCTTAAATCCCCAGACTCAGACTGCCGTAGGAGAGAATTATGAAGGCTGTTCATTGAGTTGAAACACTGAACAATATTAGTGGAGAAAAACTGGGTAAGAGGAACAAATTGTAAATCAAGAATTGGAAGCAGAACTGGGCTGATCTGACAGTGAGATCTGCCTTGTGACAGCTCGTGCTTTGTCTAGTTGTCTCTAACACTGGTCATCCAAGAAGCTGTGGTGTGATAATTGTGTAATACTCACCCTGAGGTAGATTACAGCAGTATCTTTACACTGCAACACAGTGGCTTGCTGAAGAAAATCAGGGAAGCACTGCACTCATTTGAAATGCAGGAAGTCTGAACGAGGGCAGATTATAATTCTCTCCAAATGATTTTCCCAGACACTGAAGTGGCCACCACGCTCCCAGTCTTGGATTTGGTGGTGCCAGCTGAGCGTGGTTGCCAGCCTCTTACAGCCTCCACAGCTCTGTGATCAGTGTGGTGTGAGTGAGAGCTCTTTAATCTGCTTTGGGACAGATCAGATGGGTTAACTCATTTTAAACTGGTTAAGCTCACCTAGCTGGCGTGGCCTGGCACAGGTTGGGTTCACTGCTGTGCACACACAGCTGTTACAGCCATTGCTTTCAGCCAGGAGACAGTAATGTCTCTGGAAGTACTGCTATCACTGTTACCCCCAACACAAATACTTTTACATCAGTTATAAGAGGACAGCCTTGTATCCATTTGTCTGTGCATAGAATGATGTGCCTGTGACGTGTGAGGTGACTAATTATGCAAAATACTCTATAAAAAGGAGATAAAACTTGATGGACACTTTCTTCTTTTGTATCTGATTTATTTTGATTTGGTGTAAGTCCTTACCTCATCCACGGAAGGCCAATGGAAATATGTCCTCTGGAAAGCCCCAGTTCCATAAAAAATTAATTTTCTCCTCAGTTCCCACACAGGCAGTAGGAGAGGCAGGAATTAGCATTGCTATCCACTGTGTGAAGTGTGGGACCAAGCTAATCTGCCTAAGGTTTTGCACCATTAAATAAACTGGTGCTAATGTGCATGAAAAAGGTGGACCTATTGTTAGGGCTTGAGCTGAACCATTGTGAGGCATTCGAAAACCACCCAGAGGTGCCCATGCAGGGAGATTTTACTGCCTTGAGGAAAAAGACTTTTGTGTTCTATATTAAATATTTCTTCATATGGCAGGTGTCAAGAGCAGGGAAAGTTTAGGTTCGGTAGCAAAGGAGGGATTCTGCAGCAAACCTTGAAGCCTCCAGGTACAACAGGCCTGGTGATAATGTATTTAAAGCAGAGTCAAACTTTGCTCAAGCATTAAGCTGTTTTGCTCACTCAGTCCCATTCATCTCAGAAAGGTGAGATGATTTGGCCCCAGTTCAGGTCACAGAGGAAAGGACAGGGTGTTCCTGGAGTACAGCTGTGCTGTGCTGCTCTGAACCAACTGTACCCTGATAGCTTGTTGTGGTTTACCTTTTATGTGCCTGAATACCTTTGGGTGGACTTTAGCCAGGGATAAATCAGCATTACCAAACCACTGACACACAGAAGACAATGACTGCCAAGTGAGGCTGACCTCCAGGAGGAAGGATTGATTAGCCAAAGAGGACCTTTTTTACCCCCAGTATTAATACTTATTTACATTTTAATTCTTTCTTGTTGGAATGGAATGAAATACTCTTTCAAGCATTGAGTTTTCACCTGAGTGAAATTTCTGATGACTTGAGTAGTATTAACTGGAATGAGAACTGCTATCTTTGTCCTTCATTTCCTTTGAACTATAGCTGCACTTGCCTGTTGCATGTGCCCTTATTAATCCAGACTGCAGACTTCTTATTTTAGCTTCCAGATTAAGAGTGTGAACTCTTGAGCTATGTGTAAAGTGTCTTCCTGTACCTTTTTTTTTCAATTGATCTGAAGTGTGGGACACCTGAATTTGTTGAAAATACTTAAGTAACAAGTAATTTTACTCCATCTACCATCAGGGCAGCATATCACTGATGGGAGCTATTCCCTCTTAGTTGTTACTCTGTGCCAACAGTACTGCATACTTAAAAAATAAATAGTAAATAGTAATTGTACCAACAAAGTTTAAGGGGAGGGAAGTACATGAATTGAGAGGGAAGTATTTTCAGATAGTCTCTGATATGTGTAAATTCAAATAATTGCAAACTGAAATGTCCCAAAGTACAAGAGAAAAGCTTTTATCTGCACCAGGAGAGGGGCTGAGCGAGGTCACTGAAAGGGTCTGTGAGATTAGTTCCCAAAATGGGATTATGCTGTTGTGGCAGTCACCTCGTGATGCAGATAATGGGAGAGAAGAGTCTGAAGAGTCTTCAGGTAACAATTAACTATAACAATTAACTTAAAATTTGTCATAACACTTCATCCTTATTTAAATATTCTGTTTATTTAAAAAAAATGTGAGTGCAGGTACGTTTTTTTTTATTGTACATGTCTGTCTTGGGTTTTAGATTGTCATAGTAGAAGAGTGCTCACTTTGGGGATGTATTGCAGTGACTTAGTAGGCTTGGTGGCCTCTGAATATGAAAATACTGTGTTTGTGAGAGAGCAGATAGAGCTAATTCTGCATTTAAAGTGCTTTAATCATTTAGACAACCCATTGCCCATCAGAGGTAAAGAGATAAACAACTTAGCCCTGCTACTGCTCTAACACCTTGGCACTCTGTTATCAGCACAGGGAGCTGTACTGTATCTCCAGCCTCCTCCAGCTGTAACTGGGTGGAAGGAAGTCTTTAAAAGTGTTCATAACAAGCAGGTTTCCATGCAGCATCCCATAACTTCGAGGGGTGTCAAAAGAAAGGAATTCAGGCTGCCTTGAGGTGCATGAAATGTCTCTAAATGTCATAAACCTGACCTTTTGGTATGAGATTAGCTGTTGGATTTGTATGTCATAGGTTTCTGCAAAAGAGGTAGAGACACTGATTTGATCTGCTTCATTCCTTCCATTTTCTGGTTCTGGTGCCATGGGGTGGTTGTGAGGATTGCAGTTTGGTGGACATGCTTAGGTGATAAAGAGCCACCCAAAACCCACAGCTATTGTTTTCATTAATTAAATGCCAAATGAAATGCCTCAGTAGTATTTTTCTTTTATTAATGCATTTCAACCTTGTTCAGCTGTGTTTCAAAGTACTGAAGTTTTAACTACACACTGATACAGTTTTTAGTTTTCCTTTTGCAGTAGGTGATTCTGAGATTCTGAGGACAATTGTTATCTAAATACTGTGTAGGGTGCTAGAAACATACAGCTCCTGTAAGGCAGAAAGGCTGGCAACATATACTCCACAGACTGAAATCTTGAAAAAGGTTCTGTCTGTGGGGAATGATGCTATAAATAATTTTTCAGTGAATCTGTTAAGAGGTCAGTGTCTGTGGGCAGATTGGAAATCTGGGGGTTTGACTTACCTGTTCCTTTTTAACTGTCTTCTGGAGGTGTTTACTACATGCAGGTTCCTACTGAAACCTGCCCTGTGCTTGTCTCTTGTTTTGGTGGATACTGTAATCAAAACCTTTGATATGTGCCTTTGCAGTGTATACAGTAATGAAAAGGGATTAAGTCAAACTCGTGCAGTTAATTCTGGCAGGCCATTCTCTGCCTACCACTAAAGGACTGGAAAAGGAAGGGAATTGTGTGTTAACAACATTCCTGCCTTCCTGAAGCATTTCAGAAACGTGTCTCTCTTCACTGCTTGGCTGCCTATAACTTCCTTTACAAAAAACCTGGTGGAACCTGACTGACAGTCCAGAAAGCAGAACAGAGTTTTTAATCCAGCTCTCCTATGACTGCTATTGCACTTTTTAGGAGTATTTACATAATTTGAGTGTTCTTCTAAGGATTGCTGGTGCTAATATTACCATTCTTAGTGGAACTGGTTCCTGAAAGCTCAGTTGCAGCACTCAGCATCTTCTGCAGCACAGACATGAAGGTTTTGTGCAGGAGGTTTTTCTTTTGCCATAAGAAGTATTTCACATGCATTTCAATCATGCACCAAAAAGAAAAGGTAAAAAAAATAATGAATGTGATTTTTATAGACAAAGAAAACTATGCTGTTAGTGTGTAGGGTGATCAGGGTGGGTTTTTTGTGACTTTCCAAATTTTAGCAGTAGACTTCCCAGTAACACAAGGGAAAGAAACAATATTTAAACTATTTGATTAGCAATTTCTCTTATATGCCTGGAGCATGAGTTTGGATCTGTTTGCATTTCCAGCATTTCAGTTGCCAAGTACTTGAAATGCTGTAGCTGAGGCACCTAGAAAGTGTCATCATCACTTGGCAATTTATGAGAGGCTTGTCACAGGCTTAGCAGCTCTGAGAAGCTGTACTTCTAGTCTGGCCAAGGAGGGAAAAACTGCTACACTACATGGTGTTTCAGATCAGTGAGGGGATACTGAAGCCCATATTCAGCAATCAATTAACTGTACATGTCCCATTTCTGTCAAATTTCTGCCTTGTGGTGATCAGGTTGCAAGTCATCAACCTGAGTCCTGGGGTCCCCACACACTCCTGACTGAGAAGTGTCACTTGCCATGTGTTTGAGTGAAACCCTGATTTGCCAATGCAAAATAAACCCATGGCTGCATGTGCACAGATGGATGAGAGGGGATTAATCAAGGTCAGGATATCCTGTCTGTGCTAACGCAGTGGGAGATTAATGAAGAAAGGATTTAGCTGTTAAAAATGACCAACTACACTTCTTCCATGTGAACAGACAGTCTATACTGCAGTTGGAAATGTAGCTGCAGCCCAGCAGGATGCTCCCAAGCTGACTTTTACCATTCTATATGAGCTGAACACGTTGATATGGAGCATGGGCACCAACTGCTCACCTGGAGCCCTTGGTGGGTTAGTCCAGCCTGGGCTGACATCCCTTTTGGTTCTGCTGTGCTGTTGCTACTCAGCCCCTTCCCACTGCAGGACTCAGCCTCAGTGGCCAGAATCAGGTCAGCTGGTTCCATCAGAGTTACAGGAAGGCAGTGTGGCACCAGGACCAGCCCCAAGCTTCCCTCTCGGTGCTCCACTGCCAGGGATGTGAAATAGCTGTCTCCAGACCAGAGCAGCTGGCAGATGCAGGGCTGATGGAATATGTGGCTCTGGTTCAGATGGTTTGTCTTCACAAGGGTGGGATTTATTTCACGTGGTGACATGGCACAAAAGGAAGTGCTGTGTGAAGTTACTGTTCTCTTTCATACCTGTCAGACAGTGAGCTCCCTCTCATTTTGCATTAAAATAGAAACTAAAAAAGCTGATTCTTTTGGGAAGGATCCAGATCAGTGTGTTGAAACCTGGCATTGAGTGTTCCTTATGTACCAGAATGGAGAATATAATTAATTACTTTGGTTTTCCTCTGCTTGTTCTAAATCCCCCTGTGTGTCTCCTGACAGGCCCAGAGTCCTTGGCTCCCCCACTATGGAGGAGTTGATGTCCACTTTACTGGCATGGCTGACTGCTTCCGGCAAACTGTGAAGCACAAAGGTGTGCTTGGACTTTGGAGTGGACTCACACCCAGTCTGCTCAAGGTGAGCTTTTGTTTTCATCCCAGTCAGATACTGTCCTGAAGTAATCAAGACAGTTTTGGACAATTGGAGTTGTAAAATTTGTGGCAGTCCTCTGTACTTAGTAGCAGCTCATAGATGAGAGAGTCTGTGACAGAACAGGTTATAAACCAGCCTGGGAACTTGGTTTGGTTGTATTTCCCCAAATGTAGGCTTGGCTTCTAAATGTCATTACTTTCAAGTTCATTTGAATGTTCTTAGCCAAGGGAGTGCTGCTAACACACAGGTAGGGAATGGATGGGGGATTGCAAGTGATCCACTTAGGACAGCTAAATGAATTCTCCTTCTTAGCTGGGCTCCAGTAACTTGACATGTTGTACTGAGCTGTAAAGAAAATGGGGCTTGTATAAGTCCAGAGCAGCACTTTCAGCCAACTGGTCAATGCATGTATGTATCAGTTACTGCAGTAAAGCATGAAATGAAGCACAGTACCTTAAACAGAATGTAATTTAAATACATTTTATAGTGCTGTGATGAGGATTACCTACGTGGAGTACTACAGGTCAGCTAATTAGTGCTAATTGAGTGACAATGTGATTGATTGTGATGGGCTGCCTGTGCCTGCCCTACCTTGGCTTGTACAAAGCCCTGTGGCACCAGAGCTACTGGTTCTGCATAAGGCAAAAGGAGGAAATGGTTCAGTCACTGCTGTATGTAGAATAAATTCCACATTTCCTATCAGGATATGCTTGACTTGCTTAAGGATGTGCTTAGATATTTAACAAGTTGTAATAATCTGTAGGCTAGCACGGACCTTGTTCCTCACTATATTGTTATAATTAGTGATGTACCGATAATAAACTCCTACTTTTAGCATGCTGCAGGTGCCAGCCTAGTTTGAGGTGAGACTCTGATTTTATATAAATGAGGACAGGTCTATTAGCAGATCAGATTTGAAGTCCTAGAAGTTTGCTTTTTTAAAACATCTAAGCTAGGAATGCTGCTACTGAGTCTGATATTGCTTCTTTGTCTTATATTGCTTTTTTCTTATTATTTTATCAGATTGTCCCATACTTTGGTGTCATGTTTAGCACCTTTGAATTCTGCAAGCGGGTCTGTCTGTACAGAAATGGTTATATTGAATCTCCTTTAAATTACAAGCTAACTCCTGGTGTGGACCAGAGCTTACACCCACAAGAACTGAGAGAACTAAAGCGCCTCCGAAGGGGAAATTTTGAGCCGAGGAAATCAGCTCTGGAAAACTGACATCAGAGTGTCCACTGCACACATGCAAACTGGCTTTCTTAAGGAACTTTGCAAGAAAGATGTGCTGAACTACAGGTACCAGCATTTCAGTGGATTGCATGGCTTTAGTACTGAGACACCTGTGACAGGAAAGAATAAGTCTTGTATTTCATTTGCTGAATGGATATCAAGAATTTAAATTGCAAGCACATACAGAAGAGAATTGCAACTAGTTTGAAAACTCTCTACTACTGAAACTGGAAATTACATTATTTTAGGTGCTTTTTAATACTGAATAGCCATTTGAGATTAAACCATTTGGAGAAAGACAAGAGAATGGAGATGAGAGGATTGTATCATATTGTGTCATCAAAGACATGAAGAAAAATCAAATGGGTTTTTGGAAGCAATCTGAGATACCAGGTCAGCCAAAAATGATAAAAAAGACTAGAATATATGCAACATGCAAGAATTTCTACTGAAATTGCCAGGTTTTTTAGTGATACTGTGCAGACATGGCATCTTGTGGAGCCAGAATTAGTTCAGTCACAGTCCAAAATCCACTCCTCAGTTTTTGAGACTTGAGAATAATAATTTTGTGTGAATCTCCAGCACAGAGATGAAAATATGCTGCTGCAACTGTGGTTTTGCTAAGAGAGAACTGTGATGTGTAAAATGGACTGTAATGCACTGGAATGACAATCTTGAAAAATTAAGAGCGTACAAGGAAATCTTCTTCCCTTTCTCATGTGTTTTACTGTGTGTATATGAATTATTTCACACATTGAAAAATAGCTTTCCAGAAGTTCTCTTAACTGAAATATTCCCTAAAAAATGCAGCTCTTAGATTTGTTAGATATTTCAGAGCCACGAGCCTTGTCATTTTGTTTTGGTACTCTTGAAGCTCTATTTTTATATTAGACCACTTTTTAGTTCTGTGCACAGACCTAGGCCTGCTGTGCTGCCCAGGACGTGCCACCACCTGTGATAGTTCCACTGTAACTGCTGTGATCCAGGAGCTGCAGACAGATCCATAGATAGGAACCTCTCTGCAAGACCACAAGGTTACTGCCAGTGCCAATGCAATTGATAAACCTCTGACCGGTCTTGGGAAATTTTTGGGCAGTAAAGGATCATCTTGGTGTTACATGAGGACCTGTGTTCTGCTGCAGTTCCTTTATAGAAGTTCAGTGGAACAGCCCCATCCCAGTGCCTTCTGATAGAAATCCCAAACCCCGTGTCCATGTGGGAATGTGGCTGTGCCCTCTGTGGTGTGTCCTGGGCTGTGGCAGGGCAGGAATCACGGCACCTCAGGAAGGTGTGTGCACACCAGCTCTGCTCCAGCCCGAGCTGCAGCAGCCTGGGCTCAGCACAGGGTTTACTGCTGCTCTACACAGCTCATTGTGTGTGTTTTTGCACTGTTTATAACCCCTGATGGGTGAAATTAAGTAATTCTCAGAAACTGCTTGGTTAGGACAGGTCACAGTGGGATCAGGCATTGGCAGATCTTTGCAGGAAAAGTCTCTAACCATGGAGGGAAATTTGCAGAACGATTTGTAAGACCTCACTTGCACCTAGAACTCATCGGTGTCCTACCCTACAACTGAGGGCTTGCAGTACCTCTTGTAATGGACTTGCTCTGTTGTGCCGCAGTGGTGCTTCGTACTGGTTTTCTTCTCAGAGAAGAAGCACAAGCAGTGATAGCAAAAATTAAGATGGTAGAGAGCAGATCTGGTGGCTCGTGCATCTCACTGAGGCTGGAAGTGCTTTGGCTCTAACCAACCTGCCTAATGAACGTGTTTCACTGTGCCTCAGTTTCCCCATCTACACAGTGCAATTAATAATACTGAGACTTACTAGACATGTGTAAGATGTGGCGCGTGTGTTGAGGAAGAATGGATTTCTTACCTTGTCCAAGCATACCTGTATGATTTTTACTAATACTGTATTTCTAAATAGATTTTAAAGGTTGAACGATGGCTGTATATGAATGTCTGATGAGCTCTTCAAACTTCCTAAGAGTCAAGTGAGTCAAAAAGTTACCTCTAACTTGTTTCTGGTGTGCTAATACCACCCTTTGTAATGCACTCCTACGACCTATAAATCACTAACCTTTCATCAACCAAGCCTCTCCTTGGTAATCACATCTACGCATGATAAATACCTCAACAGGCAGCACTAAAGTATTTGAGACAGCACCGAAACAAAGCGCTTCAGCAGAGGATCACTAACGTGTGAAACGGTGTGTGAGCATGAAGAACCAGTGAACAGCAAAGCTCAACTCCTGGGCAGGTCACTCGAGTGACATTTGGATGCCGCTGTGGGACGGGGGTTGGGGGTGGTGCCCGGTGCGTGTCTGAGCATCGCGACTGATGGGAGTCCCTGCGATACAGGGGGACCGTGTCGTGAGAGGCCATCTCGGCTGAGGGTCGGGCAGACGGGGCAGTCGGAGGTGTCCGGAGATGAGGCAGCATCGGAGCACCCCCTCCTTTGCAGCCCTGCGCCGCCGCCCGTGCCGTGTGCCCGGCTGCCTGCGGGAGGGCACCGGGACGGCCGCGGATACCGGCGGGGTGTCCCGTTCCGGGGTGTCCAGTCCTGGGATGTGCGGTCCCGGGGTGCCCCGCTCAGGGGTGTCGCATTAAGCGGTGTCCCGTCCCGGGCCGTCCCGCTCAGGGCTCCCCCCGCCNCCCGCCCCCCGCGCGCGCCCCCCGCCCCTTTATAAACGGCCATTGCAGCGTCCCCCGCCCCCTCAGCGCCGCCTCCTCCGCCCGGCGCCGCTCCCGACCCGGCCGCTCCCGCCATGACCGATGCCGCTGTGTCCTTCGCCAAGGATTTCCTCGCCGGCGGGGTGGCGGCCGCCATCTCCAAGACCGCCGTCGCCCCCATCGAGAGGGTCAAGCTGCTGCTGCAGGTGAGCGTTGGGGGCCGCCCCAAGGTCGCCGCAAGGAGAGGGGGGGGCGGCGGCGGCGGCGGCCCGGGGGGTCGCGGGGTCGCGGCGCTGACGCGGCATCTCGGCCCCCTCAGGTGCAGCACGCCAGCAAGCAGATCTCCGCCGACAAGCAGTACAAGGGCATCATCGACTGCGTGGTGCGCATCCCGCGGGAGCAGGGCGTCCTCTCTTTCTGGCGCGGCAACCTGGCCAATGTGATCCGGTACTTCCCCACCCAGGCCCTCAACTTCGCCTTCAAAGATAAGTACAAGCAGATTTTCCTGGGAGGCGTCGACAAGCGGACCCAATTCTGGCGGTACTTCGCCGGTAACCTGGCGTCCGGAGGTGCCGCCGGCGCTACCTCCCTCTGCTTCGTCTACCCTCTTGATTTTGCCCGAACCCGCCTGGCAGCGGATGTGGGTAAAGCCGGGGCTGACCGGGAGTTCAGCGGGCTCGGTGACTGCCTGGTCAAAATCTTCCGCTCGGATGGCATCAGAGGCCTGTACCAGGGCTTCAGTGTCTCGGTCCAGGGCATCATCATCTACCGAGCTGCCTACTTTGGCATCTACGACACCGCCAAGGGTAGGTTGGCCAGAACGGCACAGAAAGGGAGGTGCTGGGGCTGCTGCAGCCCCGCAGTGCATTTCGGCAGTGCTAGTGGCTCACCTGCCCTTCTCAGCTAAGCCTGTCTCCCGCAGGAATGCTTCCAGACCCAAAGAACACCCACATCGTTGTCAGCTGGATGATCGCTCAGACTGTCACCGCCGTGGCCGGTTTGGTCTCCTACCCTTTTGACACGGTTCGTCGTCGCATGATGATGCAGTCTGGACGTAAAGGAGGTGAGTTTCTGCTTCACTGTATAAGCAGTATCGGGCCTCCCTGAATCAAGAGTTGGTGGTGGAGCTGAGGTGAAGGCAGAGTGGCTTGGCTTTCACCAGCCTGTGTGTGGAAATCCTCACCTCGTGTAAGCAGGGGCGTGGGAGGGGCTGCAGGAGCAGGTGACAGGAAGGCACATGGGTGGGTTGGCCTGCACAGAGCACCTGTAAGGGGGTGTGCATGAGTTGGGGACCTGTCAGTAGGGAGGAACAGCAGAACTTGCCCAGGGTTGTTGCAAACTAGTGTCTCTGGGGCAAGAACAGACAACCCTCACAGCAGGCACGGCCTGGCTGACTGTGCAATAGCTTTTGGGTCTGGAAGTGTTGGTGTCAAAGCAAACACTTGCTGCCTGCTGCTCGAACCGGTCCTTCCAGTGTCTCCCTGGGGTAATGCAGCAGCAGTGTGTCTCCTGGGCAGCCCTGTCCTGCTGCACTAATACTGGAGAAAGTGAAGCAATGGGATGCACTTGAGGTTATGAAGCTGGCAGATAACATCAGGCCATTTCTGACTTGGACGTTGGGGGGGTCTTGGTCATCCGGTGGCTAAAGCTGTCTGTCTTCTGCAGCTGACATAATGTACAGTGGCACTCTGGACTGCTGGCGGAAGATTGCCCGGGACGAGGGCTCCAAGGCGTTTTTCAAAGGTGCATGGTCCAATGTGCTCCGAGGGATGGGTGGTGCTTTTGTCTTAGTCTTGTATGATGAAATCAAGAAGTACACATAAGTTGTTTCCTGTTGTGAACTGGCATGTTGTCCTGTGTAGTCTATGACCGTTCATGGACTTGTTTGAAAACCATCTAGTTACTAAACAGCGACGGCTGATGTTTGTACAGGTTGGCCTGGGGCAGGGGTGACTGCCTACCCTGCCTTTATCAAGGTATTCCTCCTGATGGGACTCATGATGGTTTCTATTTTGGTCACTCCTGCTTTAAGAGTACAAAGAAATAAAATTCCAAAACCAATTTTCCTCATCTCATGTCTGTTCTTGCAGCAGCTGCAGCATGAGGGGGGGTGGGGGTCTCATTGATTGTAGAGGAGGAAGAAGATGAGCCATCTCCATCATGCAAGCCTTGCTACCTCCTAAGTACTGGTTTTGAACATGCCAAGTGCCTAAACCATCTGCAAAGCACAGCACTCCCCATGGCTCTGAATGCCTGGGAGGCTGGAGGACTGTCTAAGGGATATTTGCTGCAGTCTGGAGGAGCAGAGCTGGCATCATTTTCTCTGGCTTAGAAACTGGGCTGCCTCCTTGGGCGTGTTAAAACCCAGCCAGGGAACACAAGTGCAGGTAATTGCTGCTGTTCTCTAGAGCCCCTGGCTGGCCTTGCCCTCACGGGAGGTGTTGTGCTGTGGGGATGGAGCAGCTGAGCTGAGACAGCTTCTGTGCCTGTTGTACTTGCCAGAGAGGGAGCTGAATCCCCTTATCCCTGGAAGGTAAGCTTCCAGATTCTGGAGGAAGAGGAAAGTTCCTTCATGCTGCCAGGGCAATTTGGGGAAAACTGCAAGATTGAGCAATGTGGCTGGCTTGGCCTTTACCCAGATACCTCTGTAGTGAAGCTGCCTGGTTTCTGCCTGGGGATCTGGAGCGGTGAGTGGATGCTCTTCTGGTCTTCTGCCCTTCAAACAGTGAGTCTCCTCACTGCCCCCACCCACACTTTTGCTCCCTTCTGGCTGCCCAAGCCTGCTCAAAGCGGTTGATGTCAATCACTGAAACTAATCTCAACTACTGCCCAGGGCAGCTAAACAAGACCTTGTATTGCAAACGGTGAGAGTTGTTTTTATTGCTGAAGTCCAAGCAGGGCAGCCAAGCATGAGAGCACAGCACCATCCTGCTGCAGGTGTCAGCTTTCCAGGGTCCCTGTAAACTGGCACGTGCATTCCTGATGGGAGACAGTCTTGTGCCACACAGCTGAGCCAACTGCCCCTTGCTGATGCTTTTGAACTGGCCCTGGGCTGCTGTGGAAACAAAACAGGTTGAAAGTTTCCCTGTGGGATGTGGAGCGATGCCACAGGCAATGGGCAGTGCTGGGGGTGCAGGCAGCAGCCTGGCAGGGGGCTGTGCCATAGGGCAGCTTTACCAGGGAGCCTTCTGCTGCACAGATACAAAGCTCATTAATTAAGGACTCTCAGCCCTGACTGCCTCCTGCTGCTGAGCTCTCCTGGATTTCAAGAGCTGTTTTGAAATGCTGCTGGTTGCTGAGTGTGGGGCGTTCTTTCCTGTCCTTTCCTCCTCAGGGGATGCCTGGCCCTGCTGTTAGCACAAGGAGGTAAGTGCATCATTTCTTACACACAGTGGTGGGTGACCAAGATGCTGAGCCAGGCTACTGTGCCAGGCTGCAGAGGAGCTGAGCTGGGGCACCCCTGAGTCCTTAGACCTACAGCACTGGGCACTGGGCTTGGGGTGTGAGGCTGGCACTGAGTAAAATGGGTTGTAGCTACCCACACTAGTTACTGCCATGGGAACTCGGGAAACAAGCATGCGTTCCACAGCTTTTTTTAGCTCTGGCACGTGGGAAATGCGGGGCAGAGCCCACAATGGGTTTTTTTTCTGCACTCCACTGCCAGGGAGAACAGGCTGGCAGCCTTTCTG
Source organism: Serilophus lunatus (assembly GCA_013399895.1). NCBI lineage: Eukaryota > Metazoa > Chordata > Aves > Passeriformes > Eurylaimidae > Serilophus > Serilophus lunatus. Next base: position 2,455,442 of record VXBA01001917.1, on the reverse strand, counting down.
GTATTGGGCCCCTGGGGCTTTAACTTCCCCGTCCTGGCAGCTCCCTGCGAGCAGCTTCAGCTGGAAAGCAGTTTAGGAGGTTCAACTGCTGCTGTTGCCTGCCACAGGAGTGCATTACACAGGGATTAAGGGCTTTCTTCTTGTGAGGAAACTGAGGCATGGGAAAGGGACTGTAGCCAGCCAGTGGCAAGGCAAGAAGCTGAGTGCGGTCCCTCCAACACAGCATTTTGTCCACCAGGCTGTGCTGCCCCAGGACAGCATGGACAGGGTGGATTTTCCTTTTAAGTGTGATTCTCCTGTGGGGAGGGCCAAGCATCTCATACATCATGACTTTCTCCATAGGAGCCATATCCTGCTGTATCAGCCCCTTTGCTGGTGGGGAGGGGTGGGTGACTGCCTGCAGTGCCACTTTTGTCTGGGCCCTTCGTCCAGCAGCTGTAAATCCCAGGCTTAGGAGGTGTTGACACAGTGTGGCTGCACATGGGATCGTATGAGACACTTGTCAGCGGCCGGGGCAGGTGGCGAGTGGTGCTGGATGGTTGGAATGGCTCCGTGTGCACCAGCCTGCCCTGGCTGGGCTGGCTGTGGCACCTGGTGTGTGCTGAGCCTTGCAGTCCCACACCAAGGACTTGACTTGTAAAGGCCCACTGCAGTGCCAGTTCATCCACTCTACTGTCCCCTTCAGCAGTCATTGGGTCACTCCAGAGTGCCCCTGCCTCCATGTCCTTGTCACCATGGGCAGGCATTGATTGCCCCAGTACTCAACTCCAGCCGTGGCTGGTGCAGAGCAGCAGAAGAGGTGATACTTTGGGTCATGCATGGTAAAATGAGTAGTTTCCAGTGGCATTGGGTGTATTGAAACCAGCTGTGGGATTGATTCTGCTATTGCTCAGCCATGCACAGTGGCCTCATCAGCTGCCCAAAACTCATGCAGGGATTGGGTTGTGGGGCAGCATCTAAACCTGGATGCCTGCAGGGACACAGCCCTGAGGCAGCAATTTTGGGAACAGTGAGCCCTCAGGAGCTGCCAAGGCCCATACCAAGACTGGCAGCATCAGAGAAGTTCTGGGAGGTGTCATCCCACTAGTGGGTTTGCTGGTTGTCATTGTCTGATCCTGCTGGGATTGACAGGAGTTACAGCCCTAGCTGCAAGGATAGGGCAGCATTTTTCTGGCTGAAAAGGAAGGAGAGATTGGCCACTTGTGCCTTGAAATCCACCAGCATGATGTGGCCATCTAGGTTCACAAGAACTCCTCAGTGGAGTTTTAAGGCTCCCTCCTCCATCCTTTGGAGCCCAGGACTAAAGCCTTTTAAACAAGCCCATCATTTTATACTTTTGAATGCCTGAATGTGGTTGTGCCCCATGGACCTGTGGGGTTCTTTAGGATAACACAAAAGCTGAGTTCAGTTTGATTCAGGCCGATCAGTCAGTGCTGCTCCCAAGCTGACACACAGTGTTAGCATGCATTTATCAATATTCATTGCAATAGTCTAAGGAGCCAGAGTGAGCCACCCGAGGGCCAGTCAGCAGGTGAAATAGCACAAACAGAGGGCACAGTCCAAGGAGAGCTGTAAGCAATACAGCAATATTTCCCCATAGCAGACAGGCAGGGCGGACCCCACACTGCTCCCCAGGTACAGCTGGGATTAACACCAAGGTCAGTTTCACCATTACCACTTCTCTTCAGTGCTTACAAATTGTGTGGATTCTTTGTACAGGTTATGGGGAACAAGGCAGCTGACCTTCCAAAATCCAGAAGAGAGAAGTGCCTGTCCCATGCCTCAAAGCTCCAAGTGCACAGCTGAGGAAGTTGACAGCACTTGGTAAAAGCTGCTTTGGACAACTTGTGCTGAGCTGGGCACTCTCCAGATTTTCTTTGTGCCTCACCAAACTGTCAAGATGGCCCTCACCCCACCTGGCAGCCCCTTCACAGCCTGCCCTCAGCTGAAGCCTTCTGTCACTCTCAGCCTTAACCCTGTATGCAAATCACATTATCTCCCATCAGCTTGTGTGCTGGTGTCACTTGAACCAGGACTACACTTCATCCTTGTACAACTAGAGATTCAGAGTCTGCATCCCAGCAAACCTCATGTGGTTCAGTTCTCGTTTTCAGATATCAAAGTCTTTTACTCCTGCTTGGGAAAAAAATCTTCCAAATTTGTATAGAGGCTGACCTGTGGTCACTTGGGACTTGGAACACTCCCAAAGGAACCCTGAGGCCCTCGCCTGGCTGGACTGTGCTACCACACTGAGGAAAGGTGTCTGTGTACTGGAGAAGTACCCACACAGGCCTCCTGCCCTTCCTAGTATGGCACACCACCTTCTAATTGCTTAACTGAAGTCTTCTGGAAATAGGCCTCAGATTAACAGGTGATCAGCAGGGAACAAGATCAGCACTGTGAGTAAACGAACATCTGCTTACCCAGCCTGGCATTAAATTGTCACAGGACCTACAGACACATCCCAACTCTGGGGCAGTTCACTTCCTCCTTTACTTTCCTCCTTTTCCCAAAGAAAGGAAGGTCCTTAGGCTAACCAGACCTGAGTTTTCCCTGTCAGGACTATAAAGCTAGATGGAAAATCTTCATTGATTATAGGAAGTTTTCTGTAATAATTGTGGGAGATGAAGCATCTTATTCATTGCTCACATTATTTTATGATATTTGGTTGATTAAGAACACTCCAGGAAAAGTATTTTAGTTCAAATCTGTAACATGGTATTTAATCTCAAGAACAGCAACAGAGACATGGGCCATAAAGCACTGTTATTACTTCACACAAGAGACACAAAATATTATTCCCTGAATGAGCTACTTTAAAAACTGGTTTATGTTATCATAATCCAAGTCAGTGGCCAGTATATTCAAAACAATTTTTCCTTCTTATTTTAAAATTCAAAATACTGTTTTGTAGAACAGGTTACTTCAAACATGCAGTCGCATTCTACTTTAAATGATCACAAGTTGTATCAATACCTTCCAACTGTGTCTTAGAACACATTAGTGGTAGCTTTTCATGTTGTTTTGTGGAGCAGTGTCTGTTGGGACAGTGCAATTCTGTACAACTGCAGCCTTCCACTGTTCAACAGGAGCTGAGGCTGGAGTGCTGCAGCCAAGCCTGTCAGGGTGACCAGTGGAATGATGCCCAAGCCTTGCATCCCAGTTGTCCCAGGCTGTGTTGGACTGGCATGTCCCTCAGGCCGCTGTACCACTTGGACGCATTTAAAGTAACAAAACGAACAACAGGCACAGAGCTTATTTTGTAAGGATTTCTTTGTCATACAGCTGACCTATTGTTCTAATACATTCAAAGAAATATTACACATTTGAAAACTATCAAAATAAAAAGACAGGTATCTGAAGGTGAACTCAGGAAGGCACCCAGCAAAGATTTTCCCAAAAGTAAATATCCTGCCTGGAACAGCTTGCTCATAACACTGGGCCTTGTAGAGAACTGCAGTTTCAGCCAAGTCTCCAGTGCTGTTGGAGTTATTAAAATTGGTACCAGAGTATCACTTATGTCAGAAAGGTTCTCACCCTCCAAGCTGACTGCAGCACATTGCAACCCTTGAACAGAGTCTGTTACTTCTGCTTTGTTGACAGGTCTGTGACAGCTCCTGCCTCCAAATGCCCAGCAGATATGCATCCTTTCATTTGAACTGGTTATCAATCAGGGTTCCCTTCATCTTGGCCTTCTTGGCTTCCAACTCAGCCTGAATATAGGAGAATTAAGATAGAATGAAATAGTGTCTGTATATATTTCCTTTCAGTGCTTCAATGAGGTTTGTGCTTCTTGACTGAGCACTGCAAACTTTCCAGTTCCCAAACCAGGCGCAAGAGTAGCTTTGCTGACTCCCTCCTCCTCTGATGTACAAAATGAAGACCACCTTTAGAATCATAAAAAGCCCAAGACTAACTGCCCAGGAGGCAATTTCATACCTTCTACCCTCAGGTGGAAGCTGCACAATTCCTTCCCCTCCCATCTCCTACTCTCCTGTCACAGCAGGTAAGATCAGCTGTGATGTTCTTGCTGTTAATTCTTCAAGTGCTGCTCAGCAGGGGCTGAGCTGCAGGTCCTCTGTCAGAGCCTTGGTTTGCCCACGACAACGACCCCCTCTGCCAAGCAGTCACGAAAGCTCAGCATTAGTGCTCTGGTTGGCAAAGCCATGGCCTGATTTCCCCTTCCCTTGTTCCTTGTCCTACAGGTCACAGAAAGCCTGCCTGCAACTGCTCTCCTGGCTGCTCTTGTTAACTTTACAGGTACTTGAATACTATTTTAAGCTCAGTAGGACTAGAAGAACAGCTCAACAAAACCTTTAAAAGAAAACTCATCCCCACAATCCCTACAAGTTACCTGTGACTTTACCTGTATCTCTCTATACTTCAGTCTGATCTGCAAGAAAGCTTCTGTGTGCAAAGCCAACAGACCTCAGAGATTTGTGTCGAACACCAGAGGAAACACTCACCAACTCCTGTAGCCTTTTCTTGCTCATGCCTTTGCGTTCCAGCTGTTTCTCAATCACTTTTGCATTCTGTGCATAGGAGTCTGCAATCTCCCTCTGAAACACACAACAGCAAACCCCAGAGTAACAGCACCTCGTCCAAATGGTGAGTCCATCACTGGCTCTGCCCAGCTCAGACGTGGGTGCCACCAAGGGCACCCAAAACTCACCGCTTCAATCTCCTCCTCCTCTTCATCAATTGTAGAGACTGTGACAGAACTGAACTTGCCCATGTCTTTTGTCCGTTTGGTCATCATCACCTGGGTGAAAGAGAAGTTTGTAAAACCTTGGCAACAGTTGTGCCACTAGGGATTGCTTCCTCCTTCCAAAGCTTTTAAGGCTTCCTATACAATCATCAAGATGACCTGAACTCTGTGGGTGGCAAAGGAGAATTATGCCCAGTGATTTCTGGGCTTACAGGTGTCATTCATTACCAGAAGCAAACTCACTCACACACACAGATATATACAGATATAGAGATATAATATATATGTATAAAGGATGAGCCAGATTTTGAAATAACTGTGCAGGCTACCAACTCAGCTTACTTACAAATGGAACTTTCTGGTAACTGATCCTAAACCTCAGACACAGTCTAGACTTCCAAGTTTATTTTGCTTTCCTTTAGAGCTAGGACTCAAGCTGCAGTGACCTCTGTAAAGGGAAGTTTAAGGGAGACGGAGAAGACACTAAACTGAGTTATTGTTCAGAGGTCCTTTTTCTTTTATCTTCCCTCTGCCCCCACCACTAAGTTACGTTACACTCGACACCTTTTGAAAAGTGAAGATAGCCTTTTTACTTCTCTAAAGCCAATTACCTTTTTGGGAGGTTCTTGTTTCTGAGTATATATGTTTGTTTTCCCAAAGCCCTGGCCAAATTTGACCACAGCGCCATCAACAATGAATGTCACGGGAGCATTCTTCTGTTGATGTTGATAAAAGAGCAGCAGTCCACATCTGGAAACAGAAACAAACAGCTGAGAACAAACCTGGATTCAGGATTCCTATGGTTTCCTCATTAAAGGATTCTCACTAAAATTAAAGGAATTAAAGGGAACTCACTAAAGAGGCTAAAAAATGTCACTCACTTGCCACACTTCTTCCTGAACTGCCGCTCTATGCCTTCGGGTCTAGAGGAGAGGGGAAGGATTAGAGCGGCGCTCGCAGACCGCGGGGGTCGGTGCCGGGGGGGGGAGGGCAGCCCTTCCCCGGGCCGTGCGGGGGCGCAGCGGCCGGACCCACCTGCGCAGGAAGACACTCTCCTCCTCCTCGGCATTGCAGAACTTGTGGGCGTGCTTGGCCGCGTCCATCACCCGGGCGCGGTCCCGCGGCCTCATCGGCAGCTTCTCCAGCTGGCAATCTGCGGGGAGCGGGACCCCGCGCTCACACACAACCCCGCAACCCGCACCCCCCAACCCCGCACCCGCCGCCTTCCCGGGCCCTGCGCGCCGCCCTTCCCTTCCCTTTCCTTCCCGGCCCGGCTCACCCAGCACCAGCACCATCTGCCCGCACAGGCAGTAGTAGACGTGCAGCGGCTTCTCCCCATCGTCGTACTCCTCTCTGTCGCGGGTGTCGGAGCACACCACGGACCGCGACACCACCTTGGGCATGGCGGCTGCCGACCCTGCCCGCCCTGCCCGGCCCCGCCCGCCGGGGCGGTCCCGCCGTGTCCCGGCACCGGCGCTCGGTTCTCCCCGAGCAGCACCGGGAGCTCGCACGGCCCGGGGGCAGCGGGAGGCTGGCGGTGCGGCCGCGACAACCGCGGGGTTATTATTTTCCTTGCCGTGTTCTTCTCACGTGTCTCGCTCCGAACCCGCCTCCCCGCACGGCTGCAGTACTCGGGGTCACCGGCGGGCAGCGGGGCCCGTCCCGCCGCTCACACGACGGCACAGAGGGGCTTTGCTTCCAAAGGCTGTTAAAGGGAGAAAAAAGAGATTATTTTCCCTTGGGAAGCGCTCTCTGCGGAAGCTGGTTTGGGCCGGGAGGGAGTTAATTTTCTCCCCAGGGGCTGGTACGGGGGCTGTGTTCGGATTTGTGCTGGAAACAGCGCTGATAATTCACGGATGGTTTTGTTGCTGCTGAGCTTTCCCAGAGCCAAGGCCTTTCCTGCTCCTCACCCCGCAGCGACCGGCCTGGGCCAGCACGGCCGATCCCGGGGGATATCCCGGGGGTTATCCCGGACCACACGGCCTCGTGCTCAGCAACAGCCCCGCGGGAGAAGGAGGGAGGGCGGTGTTTGGAGTGACGGTGTTTGTCTTCCCAAGCCACCGTTACATGTAACGGAGCCCTGCTGAGGCCCCGGCCGCCGTGAGACGAGCCCCGTGTTTCCCTTTCCCGTGATTTTCGTTCCCGTTCCGCCGCTCCGGGTCCCTCCGCGGCCCCTGCGTGACGTCAGCGCCCACCCCACACCCC
>VXBA01001917.1:2430673-2447980 GCA_013399895.1 Serilophus lunatus | reverse complement strand
ACGCTGTGCTTTGTTCCCCCCGCAGGCCCGAGGGGACCCCGTTCGAGGACGGTGAGTCGGGGCGTTCCCGGGGTGAACGGGGAGGGTTGGACGCGGCCCCGGTGTCGCTGCAACAGGTGTGGGCCCGTGGGTGGGGGGTGGCCGTGTGCTCGGGTTGAGTCAATATTGTTTGTTTTCCTTAATCCCGCGCCCAGAAGGGGTCGTAGAGGGAGGCTGCGGTGTTGATTTAGTGCCACAGGCAGATCAGCTCGCAGGGTGCTGCTTGTAATCGCTCACTCTAGCTGTCCTAAACGTAGTCTAATGTAGAACTTTATGGATCTTCAAGCTTTTCTGTTGAAGCCTGGACTGTGTTTTTAGGAGCACTGGTATTTGGGAAGCCATCAAACCCCGGGTGTAGAACCGTTGTCTTTTGTTTATGGGGTTTTTTTCTGATGCTGGGAGTGTTTTGTGAGTCAGCTGGAGTAGGAAATGGGCTGCATGTCTGAGGAAGTTCAGAACAGTTGGCTTTTTCTGCTACAATTGGTATCATTCAGTGCTTAAGATTAAAAGGACTCTTTAAAAGCTGACCAAATTGGTCCTCACAACATACCTGTAGTTTCCATCTGCCCTCGTTGCCTTTCATATATTTACAAGTGCTCTATGAATACTTCAGTATCTTTTGAAAACCAGTTGGACATGAAATAATGTCTAACTGAAATCAGTGATGCATTTTTTAAGATACTTTCAGTGCAGGCTATAATTAATCTCAGGTCTCCATGACTCATGACAAAAGCACAGGAAGAATTCCTTAACTCTTATGTTGTTCTTGGCTAACTCCCATGTCTCTGTTTATCCTTGGAGGTGGCACCTGTGGGCATGCCCTGAAATTGCAGATTGTTCTCCTCTGTGAAGATTTTAAATATTTTGAGCCCAAGAAAACTCCAAAGACTCCAGTTACTTTTTTAATGTGTTTGATCAGTTAAACACTCACTGTAGTAGCTGCTTCAGCTGTCTGATGTTTAGAACTTGAGTATTCCATAGCATCATATAATAGAACAGATTTAGTTATGTCATCTTGTAACCTTTAAAGAAGGTTCCCTTAAACTTGTGTGAGGGTTGCTGTTGCTGCTGAGGCTTTTGGAGTAGTGCTGCTAATGGAGTGATGCCCTGCTTGGAGCAGAAAGCTGTCTCCTTGCAGAGCACTAAAATGCAGGTTGATTTCCAGCTCTGTGTGTGGTTAACAGATCCCATAAGGGCTTTTTTTCCAGAGATGTTTCCATTTAGTGGCAGAAGGTCTTTTGAGAGCACTCACATATTGATTCCTGTGGCAGCATCATGTCTTTATCTGAGGATGTGTTGGACTCACAGCAGTTTGAGGCTCAGGCAGATGCTGGAGGTGCTGCTGCTGTCCTGCTTTGGCTGATCTTGTAATCTCAGGGTGTGATGGATTGCTCCTTTCAGAGCAAAGTGTGTGTTTCCACACTGTGCTCCGGAAAACATGCCTTGTGTTGCAGGATATCTGCTTATCTGCTCTTCTCTGGAGTCCCTCACCTTGTGCTGGATAACAAAACCCTAAGTGGTGCCTGGAGATATCGGTGCCTGGGCTCTGCTTTTCCATCAAGTGAGAAGAGTAGCACAGCTCAGATAATGGAGTGCAGTCCAGGTGCAGTTTAGCTTAATGTGGGTAAAACTAAGGGAATTTTAATTTAGCAGTCTGTTAGTTTAGGCTTATTTTGTGACTGTGCAGATCTCTGTGAGTCAGAGGTGCACTGAGACTCTGTCATCTTTTTTATGAAGCCTTTGCAGTTCAGTGTGCTTCAGAAGTTGCTTTTGTATTTTTAGTTTTAGGCACTTTCTGGTGATGCTGTAAGGCTTCAGATAGCTCAGTTCTTGTGAAAGCAGCCTGAGAAGCTTCAGGTTTTTGTTAAACTAGAGGTGTAATAACTCCAACATGGTGAGAATTGCTGTTGTTTATCCTCCCTCTGGTGAGGCTCTTATCCAGTCCCAGCTTCTGAGGTGTCTTAGCTTTGTCTGGACTGAAAACCTGAAGCTCCAACACGTTTGTTTACTTGCTGTGTAACATCCTGCAGTTAACATCCCTCCTTCCCCACCCCCAGACTTTGGGGGCTGTTTTCACAACTCTGTGCAGGCTGGCTCAGCTTAGGAACAACCACTAATTCAGATCAGAGCATAACTTCCATCTTGTGTGAGAGGGTTTGATTGCAGGTGTCTGCAGTGGGACCCTGGGGATATTTATCCTGCTCTTCTCCACATTTCTAAGAATCTGTATGTGCATGGCATCCAAAGTGGGAGTGCTGGCACTGCCGTGGAAGCCCAGGCTCTCCCACTCCTTCAGATGTGTGTCTCTGAAACTGGATGATGATAATGTGGTTAGTGCAGGATTCCTGGCTTGCAGAGAGTTCAGTAATACAGATATTGCAGTGTCCTGCTTGCTGTGATCACACAGGAGGCTTGGGCAGCAAAAGCAAGGCTCGTGTCTTCTGGGGTTTGTTCCTTGTTTGTGGGAAATAGATCCTGTATCCTCATGCAGGAGAGGATGAGATGGTCCCTGCTTTGTGGGCAGTGGAATGGCCTGTCAGGGACACGGGCTCTGCTCTGTGGGGCTGCTGGGGGTGGCACATGGGTAGTGCAGAAGCTCCTGTTAGCTGTGTCAGCCTCAAATCCTCAGGTAGGAGCAGCTGATCAACAAGGTAAGTACAGGAGAGAAGAGAATGTTCTCCTCAGTGGTGATCCCACTATCAATAATGACAGTGAATACGATCACTTACATTTTAAAAACAGCTGTCTGGGGTAAGTTGTGATAGAGGAGACTGGACACTGAAGGCCTCACCCCCAGCAGTGGGTGTTGATACCTGATTGACTTGTGTGGGCTTTCACTGTGAGTGACCCTTGGACCTTGGTTTGTCAAATCTCTGCATTTGTCTTTTAATGAAGCTCAACAACAAGGTGTTGATACTGTAGAGCTCTTCCAAAGAGCCATTGCCACTCTGGACCCTGATTTGGAAATCTCAGGAGGTACATTCTCCAGCTGGACACTCTATCCCCTGCTCAGATTTGTGTTAAAAGTAACATTGTCCTGCCTCTGGTGGGACAACAGCTTCCCTTTCTTTCAGCAGCTTTAAATGGATTCTAAGACCAGACTGCCCCTGTTACTGCTTTTGGGCCATCTTGTCTGTCCCCTCTGCTCCCACTTCAGGCAGAGCTCTACAGCAGCACTCACTGGCTCAGGTTTGCTTGTTGAACTCCAAATGTGGAGGTTCATGCTCAGTTTCCAGCCTGCTCCTTGCTTTGTCACTCCTCCTTCCTTCAGGAGGAGGTTGTTGAGAACCAGAGCTGGGGCAGGGAGTCTCTGAACTTGAGAATTAAATCTCTAAGCAGTTGGTTCTAAAGGGCTGATATTGCTTGGAGCTTGTCACCATGTAGGGAAGGAAAGATTGTCCTGAGCTGACATTCACAGCTGGTAGAAGTTTTTACTCACCTCCCAGTACTGGCTTTCAAACTGAATTCAGACCTGGCTCTGTACTTCTGGGCCAGCTGGAGTAAAGCTTGAAAGGTCCACTGCAGACTTCCACTCACTTGAACAATCTTAACCCTGCTGTTCTGGTTCTTTGGTTTCACAGTAAAATAGCATGGTGTTGGCTTTGTGCTCTTATGTTGTTAGGCTTCTAATAAAAAGTAAACATGAAAAACTTATTTTTAGGGTGTTGAGACCTCCCACTGCTGTAGGGAAAGCGCTGAGGCATCTGTGCTGTGTCTTCATTTGCAAACTGGAACGTCAAAGCAATGACCTTCATTTCTTGCATCTCGGTGTTACAGTCTATCTTCCTTATAAAGAAAGGACTCCCTGGGAAATACTGCAGGTTCTTGCTGATCTGAAAGGAAAATGGGGGGGAAAAAAACCATGTTCTCTGGCTCCCGGTTGTTGGCACACGTTTTCCAGCCAAACAAAGGAATAACTTGATTATATTAGTGCTGAAAAACTCCCTCGCAGTAGGAAGCAAGGACACTGAATGTGGGGGTGGAGGGAACCCTGCCCCTCACTGATACATGAGAATTCCTTTTGGAAAAGGGACTGTGTCCACCCTGGCAGTTTGTTACAGCTGTTACTGCAAGGTGCAGCCCTCTCACAGGAGAGCTGTTTGTTTTTATGAAGGTGCTTCATATATTTGTCTCTGGGCATACCCAGGAACTCCCTGAGCTGCTGCCAGGGCTGGCTGCTCTCAGCTGACACCGTGGTCAGGAGGAGCCTGCAGGGTGTGAGTTCCTTGTTACCCATCTGAATCAGGAGCAGTCCCTAATCCCCTGGACCCATCTGTGTGCAGCTTAGTTGACAGACTTCTTATTCTCAGATTGTCACAGCCTGAGGAGAAGGGCTAAAATAACTCAAGTTGGTGCAGGCTGTTGGAACAGTTGGACTGGGACTCAGCTGCAGTTTTCTGTTTCTGCTTAATCAGTCTTTCTCCAAGGGAGACCAGTTAGTGTGAAGTAAATGGTCAGATTTTATTTTAAACTGTTGGATTTGGATGCTGCAGTCAGTACTGCTTTTCTATACAGTAAGATCTGATTACCTTACAGTTATTGAGAAATATGATTTGATTTTTTTTTTTTGGAAATGTAGAGGAAATAAATAAGAAGGTCCTTGTCATGAGAGCACATTCCACAGATAGGACTTACTGGCTCCCTGCTGTTACACAGATGGTTCTACACCCACTGGTGGTGCTTGTACACTGTGCTGGCAGTGGGCTCTGTGCAAGGAAGCCTCAAGGGCAGATTGAATTGCTTACACAAACCTTTTGCCTGGGGTGGTGGCTTTGGCAATAGTCACAGGGGACACTCTTGTACTGTCTGGGACCTGAGTGTTAATGATTAACTCCAGGAGAGTATTGGGGTTGCTGTAGGACTGCCCAGTCCAGCATGTGTGGTGGTGTTACTTGCTCATCCCTTGCTTAAATTCATGTTGAATAAAGGTTGCTCATTTCTCTTTTCAACTCCAGGAACTTTCAAACTTACAATAGAATTCACAGAAGAATACCCAAATAAGCCACCTACTGTTAGATTTGTCTCCAAAATGTTTCATCCAAATGGTAAGTACTTACACAATACTTGGTTTTACTTTTGGTGTTTTGTTGGGTTGGTGGGGTTTTGTTTTTTTTGGGAGGGGGGAAGATTTGTTGTTTTGGTTTGGGCTTTTTTTTTAACAGCTTGATTTGGAAACTTTTAAAATAAATACCCCTTTTTCTACTATCTAATAAAGCAGCAAAATTCCATTTTGGTGAGGATAGATACGTAAGCAATGCTCAGGCTTGAAATGAGGGGCAATAAAAGGAGCCTCTTACCTTTCAGGCGTCACAGCACAGTACTGATGAGACTCTCTTCTCTCTCCACTGCCTGTTGTTAAGCCTTACAGAGGAATGTTTTGTACCTAAATAGCAGTGCCTTGGACTTGTATTGTAGATGTAGCAGAGTGATGCTGCTGAGTGCAGCTGACTTCTCTTCCCCAAAATGCCTGTAAGAACCAGGTACCATCAAGTGTAGTGTTACTGTCCAGCTATAAACACTGACAGCAAAAGCATTTCATTAATCCCCTGCCTTGGTAACTAAAGGCTGGGGAGGTATCCCTTCCTTCCAAGCAGCTGTTGGCTTTGTCAGGAAAGCCCAGAAATAGTCAATGGTGCCAAGTGTGGGCACAGTGCACGGAAAGAAGGTTCTCCTGTAGCTGCTGTGAGGAAGGTGACTAGACTCTGACTCTGACTGATGTACAGACTTCATGGGGAAAACTTGAGTGTAAAGAGCTGTTTGCTGCCCTTCTTTATTTGGCTCACTTGTGGAGAGCTGAAAGGTTTGGGGTTTTTTAAATGTATTCATGGTTTTCCACAGTGGTAGTTGCAATGACACAGAGGAGTTTGATGTTAGAGAATAAGCAAGGGTTGAGTTTAAATATCTCAGGCAGCTGTTGGTGAGGAGCTTCACTGCTTCCTACCTCCTTCCTACCTTGCTGGATTTCAGTCTGTCAGACAGCATGGACTGTGGAAGTGTCTGTCCCAATACAGGTTTGGAGGAACAGGCAATACTAGGAAAAAACTATTAGCTGTACAACTTGTTTTAAGCCCTTCTTTCTGAACCTTTTCCAGTCTATGCAGATGGCAGTATATGTCTGGATATTCTTCAGAATCGTTGGAGTCCCACTTACGATGTCTCCTCCATCTTAACATCCATACAGGTAAAAGAACTCTGCACGAAATGGTGGAGTGAAATTAGGATGCTTTGACAAAAACAGCTCGGGAAACATTTTTTTCCCCTCTCCCAGGAGCCAGTATAGCAGCTGTACCTTGGATGTTGGCAAAGTGTGAGTCCTTCCCAGGTGTAAATTGGCTGGGCAGTGGCACAGGTGGTCACTGCAAGGACCCACCCAGGGCTGCAGTGCTTGGCTGTCACAGTCACACTGTGGCCAGAGCTGTGCCACTGTGGCCCTGCCTTCCAGCTCCAGGAGTGCCGTGTACTCCAGCTGGGCTAAACTCTGTGCTCTGACTAGTATGGATAGTTTACAGGACACATTGGGGAACTGTGTGCTTTGCAGTGCCTAAGGATCTCTTTCTCTTTGCACAGTCTCTTTTGGATGAGCCCAATCCGAACAGCCCAGCAAACAGCCAGGCAGCTCAGCTATACCAAGAGAATAAGCGGGAATATGAAAAACGGGTCTCTGCAATAGTAGAACAGAGCTGGCGTGACTGTTGACCCAGGATGATGCAAATGAACACTCTGTTGATGAGGAAAATAAACAAAGTGTCCGAGTCATCTTTTTCCTCCTAGCATTTACTTTGCAAGCAGAATAGCTGTTGTGCTGTTGCCACCCTCCCTTGCTGAAGCTTCTCCTCCTTGGACATCAGAACGCACCCACTTTGAAGTCAAACGTTCTGTACTTGGGTTACTTGCAAAAGAGTTACTGATGCTGAATTCATTTTCTGTGGTCCCTCTCCAGTCTTAGGGCAGTATTGTGCATTTCTGTAGTGTACACTAAGCTTTTAATTGTAATTGTGTTATACACAGTGATGCTTATGTGTAGCTTGATAAAAGGGATGTTTATATACATACACATTTTTTAACTGATATTAACTAAAGTGCTGATGTGTCCGGGCTGGTCACTTCCTCTACTATTGGTTTAGACCCCACTGCATTTGTAAGCACTGAGTGAAGAAATAACCTATTTCCTTTTTGTATTGGTTTATCAAATTCTTACTCATGTTAAAAAAATCAACTTTTCAATTGATTTCGATTCAAAGATTTAGTAAGACCCTGGAATGCTTGTTTCTTCTGCACTTCACATGCAAGATTTATGTACAGATCTACATAAATCACTACAGCTGTGGTACTTGGATCTTTGAGGGTGAGAAACATGCCCCCCCCTTTTTTTTTTAACTCATTTTAAAGGACATGCCTACAGAAACTGTCAGTAGGTTTCTATAGTCGTGTCACTGAGGCATTACTGGACAAAACCAAGTAGAGCTGTGGTACTCAGCAAAAGGCCTTCCACATAAAGGAAGAGGTAAAACCTGACCTGTTCCAGCTGTGGAATTACTCTCTGGTGTCTTTCTCTTGTCTCTTTAGCTGAGAAAGATTAAGTTCTTTGGGATCTAACTTTGTCCTTATGGAAAGTTTGAATTAAGTCCAGGGTAGGCACTCAAGTCTCTGCAGTTTCTGCTCTTTGTTAGATGACCGTGTGGTTTGTGTGAGCTACTGCTGCATGCTTGAGTTTGTTCCCTTCAGTTTTATGAAAGTATTTTTTCAACTCTGAAAAAAAACAAAACATTTGTAAGTCCAGACTCACTTTTTTTGTAAGGCAAGTTTGTACCTTTGGATACAGAACCTTAAGCAGCAGTGTGGGATGGAACCTACAATTGTGTTGTCCACTGTTCCAGTGTCTTTTGTGTGCACATTGGTCTGTTAGTTGAAAAGTATAACTTTGCACAAGTAACCCATGTAAGAAACTGTACATTTTTCAAAAGTTGTAAATAAAGTGTAACCTTAGTGCTTATTGTATAAATAGGCAAGAAGAGTATAACTGTGCTTCTTTAACTGGGAGGGCAGGAGTTGGGTGTGGGATCATGCTCCAGCATGTCCAAGACTTCCCCAGGACAAGAGTCTGTCAAGCAACAAGCATGTTGTACCCACAGAGACCAGTGCAAAAAAACCCTGAGACGCCCAGCCCCACCTCCTGCACGGGTGGGGATGACAAATCCCAACCCCCCCAGCACCTTAAGCAGTGCCCTGGCACCAGCTCCAGAGCCTTCTCTGAGTGGGCTGGGTCACAGGAGCCCTCACAGCAGTCTCTTCATTCTTGGGTTTGTCTCACGAGTCACCAAAAAAACCCCGAAACAACTGCGTGGACTCTTAAGGCAACCAGCAATGAGCAGCAGGGCTGCAGGACAAAAATCAGTCTCACCCTCAGTCCTGGCTCAGGCAAGGCCTTCATGCACAGCCTCTGTTATAACCCCGTGGTGTCTCCTGAGTGCTGATGGACAGACTGGAGGGTGGGGGTGGATGAGGCTGCTGTTCTTCAGCTCACAGGTAACACCCCATCAGCTCCTGCACAGGAACTACACTGCACTACTACAGGAAAAGCAACGCCCTGCACACACTGCACAGGCCCTGCTGAGGTACCGTGACGTACAGCCAGCCCCCACCTCTCCCAAAACAGACATTTTTCATCCCAAATACCAGTGGTGCTCTCACTGCTTTTCTTGGCATCACCAGGCTCTGAAGACCTGCTGCAATACCCAAGTTAGGAAGGGGGAGCGTCACTCCTGCTTGCGGGAAATATCTCCCTATAAAGTACCAAGATTCTTCCACTCCTACAGCACCATCTGCTAGAGCCCAGTGTTCTTGAGAGCAGAATTCAGAAATAAAGGAATTATGCACAAAAATCCCCAAACAAAACAGAAAATCTACTTTAAGAATTAACTGCCACATTACTTTTCTAGAGCAGCAGCAAGTTGTTATTTCCAGACCAAGCTGTGCTGCAAGCCAGGCAGAGAGAGGAGATGCTCACTCTGCTTGGTTTCCTTCCTCCTTCCAGGAAGTCTCATGTCCTCATCACCCTGCGGGGAAGAAAATGCCTCTGTAACTGCACATCAGCAGGACATGCTCGCCTTCAGCTCTGGGAGTATCTAAAAACAAACAGAACAGGAGGTGGGGAAAAAACTGAGAGGATGGTGTAAAAAGATGGAGAGACAAATTCAGGCAGCAGAGAACCAAAGGTGGCAGCTGAGACATGGCAGCGGAAGAACACATGGAAACACTGCGGTAGGACTGGCTCAGCAGTAAAAACCACTGGTGGGCTCCACTGGTGACAGAAAAACCACCATCTCTAGGTGTTCCTCACTCTTGGCTCTTCCAAGGTCATTTCCTGACTTCAGTGCCTCCCAAGCATGAAGTGAGTGTTCTCCAAGGCTCACCAACCACTGTGTCCTGTGGTGCTGTGCAGCCAGAGGTCAGAGTTCCCTTGCCAGGGAAGCAGAGAAGTGCTCCGGCCTCCTGGAGAGCTGCCACACTCACACACAGGTCAGAGCAAGGCCAGAAGTTTACTGGTGAGTCACAGGTACAGGGATGGGGCAGAGAAATAATCAGGCACAGATTTGATTCTGCTCAGGATTAAAGAGCTGATATTCAAAGTAAAAAAATAAGTTATGTAACAGTCCCCACAAGCTACATGAGCATCTTGGAGCGTGGGCTCTACATTTACCTCCAGTTTTTCCATTTCACACTTCACCATGGCATTTGCACATGTCAAGCAGTTCTCCAAGGTAGGAATGCACTGGAATGCTCTCAGTCCAATGAAGGTGCATTCAGTGATTCTCAGAATGGGAGACTCAGGGTAGAAATCTATGAATAAAGCTGTACCACTAAACTGGTTAAGGTTTACATACTGTACATACACAGCAGACAGAAGACCTCAGTATATGTATTTCTCAAGAATAAAGACAGTTTTCACACTTCTTTTTATACAAAGTGTGACAAATCCTTTTTTTTCCAGAAATAAAACTTTATTGTCATTAATATGAATTTTACATACAGATTTATGCCCCCAGACTGCATTTCCTTTGATTCTTTTTTTTTTTAAAAAAAAAACTTTTTTTTTTCCTTCCTTGATCAAGAAGAATAAGGGACCTATAATTTTAAATCATGTCAAATTCCTTCTTGTTGGACATGTGTGTTTGCTATTACAAAACTATTAAAATGTGAAGGAACAAGTAATATCAAAGACACATACAGTAACTGCACTACTGCTTTTGGGCTGTGCTAATGTACTTGAACAGAACTCGGTCGGTTCTGAATGCTTAACAACATTTTAGAAATTATATTGCCAAAGTAAAGGACTTTAATGATATTATTACCCACAAGAAAAATGCAGCATCTCTTTCTTTAGTCAAATGTCCAGGAAGCTCAGTCTCTGGTCAAAGGGGACACCTCACCTCAGTTTGCTTGGGGCATGATCAGCTCGTAATGACCAACCTGCCCTTCCTGCTTCAGCTGGTCTAACAGATCTTCCTTGCGCCGCTTCCTGCTCACCACCAAGTATCTGTTGTGTCCCTGCCCGTGGGATTTACTTTTAAGACCATATTTTTGGGCTATCTGATGTATCTGCTTCCGCTCATCCATGGTCAGTTCTCTAGAGAAAGTCAAGTCAATGTGACTGTCTGAGCGTGCATAGTTTCGAATGATCTCTTCGATGTCTCTTTTAGCGATTCTGTTCACCCTTTCTACATCAAGCCCGAGTCCTTCCCTTTTAAACTGCTCCTTCACTGAAATAGGCTCTCTAATTCCTTCACCATCTTTCCCTAGGCCACCACCTGTCCAGCCCATCTTTCTTAAAATTTGGTTCCCAATGTTGTCTTCTTTGATCTTCTGTTTGAAAGCCTCTTCTGCTGATCGACCCCGAATCTCATTTCTGGAGATGACGTCTTCGACGGTGCCTTTCTTCAGGTTATTAACAACAGTTGGCTGAGTCTTTTTGAGGATTTTCACGGCTTCCTCTGCTGCCTCATGCTTGACAGATTTCTTCACTCCAACTGCTTCTGCAATGAATTCATCCTCCAGCATCACCTTGCACTTCCATCGCATGCCTGTCATCCTCTCGAAGACGTACTCCACCGTCATCTTGTTGAACTGGGCGGTGTCGTTCAGCGTACACACAGGATTGCTGGAGTTCTCATAGATCACCAGGTCCTTCAGGTCCTTCTTCCTCCCAGAGCCCCGTGACGAGCAGCCCACTTTCTGCACCTGGGTCACTTTGAGGGATGCTATATTTGACTGCATCTTCTGCAGGATTTTCAGTGCCTCCTCAGCTGCTGCGTGCTTGCTGGTCTTTTTCGTGCCAAACCCCTCAGCCAGGCAGTGATCTTGGAGATACACCTGACACCGCCACGAGCGGTTGGGCATCAATTCATACTTATATTCAACGGACATTTTGTTATATGAGGCAGAATTGTTGAGTATTCCTATTGCGTCGCTGGCATTCTCCGTGAGGACAAAATTAGTCCAGTGTTTGTTGGCGTTGGTGGAACCTTTCACAGACTCACCACCAGCCTGCGTGGGGACACAGTCCCTGTTGGCACCTACAAACTCCTCATGAGGTTTGAGAGCAGGAGGGAAATCGGGGCGACACACGCCCGCCTCGCACACCACCAGATCTTCGTGGTAGGTGTGCTTGAACTTCCTCTGGACAACTCTAACTTCCACAGACTTCTTCAGCAGCTTCACTGCCTGCTCTGCAGCTCGGTCCCTGGACCCGTTTTTGCTGCCGGCGTAGCCGGTGGCCAGGTAGACGTTCTGACATCGCACCTCACAGGCAAACCCATCTGTCAGGAGCTTCTTGCTCTTGGGAAGGTCAGCAGGGGCAATCTCTTTCAGAGGAACATAAATATATTCAGGATTCGTCTTGCATGCCTGAATTGAACGTGTCAAAAGATACGTGAAGTTGATTTTATCGGTCCCAGTGTTTGCATCTGGGTTAGCAAGGTTTTTCCAGACAGCTGCTGACAGTTTCTCCATAAAGCTCTGCTTCAGCATTATTGCTGATGGAGGGAAAGTCTCTGATGCAGACGGGGCAGTTGAAGGGGAAACAGAAACCTGCAAAGCACTGCTTGTGGTAGAGTCCACACTATTCACAGCCTTCCTGGCTGCTGCTGCCGGGCCTGCAAAGCCAAACCCAGCTGAGCTGGAGAACTGGGGATCCACGTCCCGTGCACTCACAACAGAATTTGTACAGTTTTCAGCTGGCTGTGCCGTGCTGTTTGTATTTGCCTCCTGGTTCACCTCCTGTGTTTGGTTATCCAGAGAGTTGTCCTTCTTGCCATCCTTCTCAGCACTGGTGACAAAGTGTATGGGTTCAAAGCGTGGTCGCACTCGGAACCTGGGGACCACCTTCTTGGGTGGCTCAGGAGTCTCCTGCGGCTCTGGACCTGTGAAATGGAAGAAAATGACACAATTACCAACGTGTGCTATGACAGGGAAACAATATCCTCAGAGAGTGATCTCTAAAAGGAGCCTGCAGGCTCTGAACACAGGATTCCCACTCGTTAGCCAAAACCCAAAAGGTTTCCATCTGAAGACATTCACAACTCAAAGACAACCAGTCATTCTCATGCAGGTCCCTACAGTGGTATTTCCACCTCCACAACAATCACACAAAAATCTCTACATATTTAGTTACATGATGCTGCCCCCCAGCACTGCCCACTGAACCCATCCCATCATTTCTGACCTTAATCCATTCAAAGCTACCAAAACAAGTAAAACTACAGCCAACAAGACAGAACACCAGAGCAGGACTAGAGCCTCAGCTCTGACTCTGCTGCAGGGTTACAGGATGACCTCAGATAAACTACTTTTCTTCAGGTCTCCTCATCTGAGGGGGAACACAGTGATACCTCCTTCGGAACCTTCCTTTCCAAAACCCACAGGGCTGTTACTGACTTCACAGAAGCACATTTTCTGTCAATGTATGTGCTTCTGGCTAAAGGGCACCAAACATGGAGAAATCTGCCCAAGCCTCAAGTGACAGCTGAGGGCCCCATTACTGAGAGACCTCTTGCTTCTTCACCAGAAAAAATGCAAATGAGGCAGACTATCCTGACATGCACAGCTACTGAAGAAAAGGAGAACCAAACAACCGACAAGCAAATATGTAACATCTAAGAGATGGTTGCACAAGACTTCTGTGAAAGATTCAGCCCCCACATACTGACGAGGTACATGTGTGTAATTTCAGAGGAGCAAAAGGCCACCTCAGTGCCAGGAAATGCTGCCTAATCCAGTGCCAACGTGTGTGGCCCTAATTTAGGTCAGGCAGCACATCTGTCTAGACATCAACCACCAGAGGGTAGTTACCATCTCCCAGTTCACTGCAGGTGAAAACAACACTGCACACAGCACAAACAGCCCCTCCTTCATACTTCAACCAGGTAACAAAGCTCTTGCACACGTGTCAAATCCTTTGGCCATCAGTTTTGAAGAATTATAGCAAAGCTTCCATTTCTTGCCCTGTTATATTGATGGTTGCACTGCAGCAGCACCTAAAGGCTCTCGCCAGCAGAACAGCTCTTTATGCTGTCTGTGCAACATGCCAGAGAACCCTCCCCTCAGAGCTGCTGCCTGTGACAGACTAAACATGGGATAAAAGCAGTATTCATCTCAATTTTACAGCTGGCCCACAGAAGCACAGAAACACTGCTGGCTGTCAAAGTAAGGGAAGCAACTTTGGCAGAGCTAGGGATTATATCCAAGCCTAGAGGAGTCCTGTGCTGTCTGACCATGTGTGCTTCACAGCCTCACTGCTGGCTGACCCAAGGGCCTGCCTGCATCCACACCCAGCCCAAGGGCAGAGGGAGGGCAGGCAGCCCTGGAGCTGCCCTGGAGGAGGCAGCAGACAGAGCCACTGAACTGCTGCTGCATTTCCTCCACTGGAAAAGCTACAGCTGCAACACTGATCCCCTAGACCACGGGACTGGGCTGACATATGCAGGACTCTTTCAGTACCAGCAGGGAGGAAAAAAAGACCCCTAAAACGAAACATTATCTCACCCCTCCTCCCGCAATTCCCCAGGCAGGACATAACTCAGAATCAATGAGGTGAACTCCACATCTTCATGCACAGTTACAATCCCTCTTCGGGTCACTCTGCTCTCCCCACCAGACAGGGGCAGGGAAGGGGGTCCCTGGGCCAGGCCCCAGTACTCACTGTCTGATGGAGAGCGGTATCTCTTGAGCTTCTTGCTGGGCACCAGCTCGTACGTCCTCGTCTCCCCAATGTCGATGCCTTCAGCCATCTTGAGAACCTTCTCCATGACCTGCACCCCGTACCTGTGTGGATTCAACAGCAAACACCTGAGAGCTGGTCCCACAGGGACAACACACACACACACACACACACACACACACACACACACACACACACACACACACACACACACAGAGACAAGCTTTTATTGAGCTAGAGCTGACTGACGCACAGCAGCTGCTGCAAGGGAGGCACTGCCCTGATGCTGCTGGAGCAGAACACGGCCAGTGCCCCACACCAGCTCACCTGGCTCTGTGAGAACCCACTTGTGAATAACAAACTGCAGCCACCACACTGACAGTGTTCTAAATGTAAATTTAAATGCTTTTCCTGATAAAACACAGTATTTAGCTCGTGGTTCTACACAGCACGACACAGCACCATCCCCCAGCCTTACATCCCTGACCAGCTCAGTTCTCCATTGCTCTGGGGATCTGTCACATGATTTCAAGACATTTCCATATTGATGTTGAAGAAGAAAACCCAAACCTTTCTATCCAAGGAGAACCTACAAACGTGGCCTGCAAGCAGCCTCTGAGAGCTTCACACTGGGGTTCAGGAAGGGGAAGGAGCAATGCTGCTCCTGTTCCATGTGTGCTCACCATCCAAAGGCAGAAAGCATCAGGTCACTGCCTGCAGACAGGAGTGCACAGCTGTCCCAACAGTTAACCTGTACCAGCTTTTAAATACTACTAGTCCAAGGGCTCTGCAAATCTACTCACCCTCCACACAAGAAATGCCCTTCCTGCTCCTGATTTAGAGGGCCAGGCAGAAACTAGATCCACTTGAATTCCTGACTGAGAATTCTAGAGCACACACTGCAGTCCCAGCACAGCTCAGCTCCCAGCAGAGGCAGTGGAACCTTCGATGGGAAGAAAATGCCAGGAGGGATCAAAGGGAGGCAGGACAGGGATGACACTCTCGTCCTCTCACAGCCTAAAGGGAGAGGGGTTGGAATCTCTGTTCCTCTTTCTGGCTTACAGGGAAGAGGACTTTACCTGTTATGGACAATGTCCCTTTCCAGCAGAGAGCAGGAACACCTTTGCATTTGACGTGTGTTGTTCTTCACACAGGATGGAAACCTTTGGGGCTCAGATTTGCCTCTCCTGGTATTGCAAACTCAGGCAGAGGAATCCTGTGCCTCCACTGCCTCCCTGGTGTGATTTTAAGACATTACCCCTTACTCTGATCCCAGTGGCTGTGGTGCACAATGCTCCTCCCCAGCCCATTCTGCAGCCACCTTTAACACACCTGAGAACACAAACATCATCTCTCATCCACCCCTAAACTAAATGGAGCCTTTTACTTGACTCCTTCCTGACAGACCATGTTTTCTAAGCCCTCTAGGCATTCTCCTGACCACCCTCAGACTCTGGGCACTGAGTTCACCAGCAAAGACTCTGATCTGTATTTACTCTGACAAACAGGCTGTCTTCAGGTAGCAAGTAATCACCAACAGGAAAACATAAATCAAAAACCATCCAGCAAATTCAAAACAACAAAAATTCCCCAAACTTCGAAGCCATTCACTTGATACAGCAAC
The DNA here is from genome assembly GCA_013399895.1 of Serilophus lunatus. Classification (NCBI taxonomy): domain Eukaryota; kingdom Metazoa; phylum Chordata; class Aves; order Passeriformes; family Eurylaimidae; genus Serilophus; species Serilophus lunatus. The sequence goes on along the minus strand of VXBA01001917.1, from coordinate 2,432,102 downwards.
AGCTCTTCCCAAGCAGCAAAAGGCAGTGCCAGGGAATGCTGCAGGTCCCTCTTTTCCCCAGACAATGCTAAGCAATGCTGGAATTGTTTTTAACAGCCCAGCATGTTCCTGGCCAGGCACAACACGAGCTTTGCGGAAACATCCTCACTGGTAATGGCTCCACATCCCTCCTGCCCCAGTCTCACCTCCCCTGAGAGCTGCAGGTGAAGGTGATCATCAGGCAAAGCACCTCCATTTAGGGGTTAAACTGCAGCAGCCCTGGGAATTTGGGATATTTGCACACAGCTGTTCACTTGTATCACTGCACGATTCCCCGAAGCACTGGCACAAAGGAGGCCCCCCCAAAGACAACACACAAACAACACAGACTGTCTCTCCAGAAGGAATCCTCAATTTTAACATACTTGCAGAGCAGAACAGTTTAGTACTTGAACCAGAAAGAAACAAGGCAACAGGCAGGTCTGTATTTAAGGATGTTGGCTCTGCACAAACCACACAAAGTATTCCAGCACAAGGCGCCGGGATGGAACATTACCCAAGCCAATCTACGGGCCCTCAATGCTCACAAGCTCCTCTGTCCCTGCACAATTTGAAGTCGGTCGCTAAGCAGCTGCTTCCGTCCTTAAAGCCTCACTTAAAAACAATCACAGCTCCAAAGGTGTCAGTCGGAACGCGGCTGATGTTTCTGCAGGTTTTCCTCAACCCGGCTCGTTCTGGCACGGTTGGATTGCGGAAATCCTGATGAAGGGAAACCCATTCAACGGGCCCATTTCTCCCAGCACAGCTGAGCAGGGACCCTACAGGCGGCTTGTGCTTAGAGGGAAACCCTTCTCACGTAAATGACAAAGCCCAGCACCGCGAGCTTAACGGGATGGGGGCGGGACATCCACAACCACTTTCAAACACACCAACTTTTCCAGCGCTCGCTTCCCTCTTCACATACACACGCACACACACAGAGGCACCTCCGAGCGAACACAACCGCCCAGGAACTGCAGTTCTCCTGCATCAGCCCCCTCCGTCCCAGGTTATTTTCCACAAGGACACGGCGGGGGCCCGAGCCCCTTCTCCCGGGGGGGCGGACACAGGGCTCCCCCCGCGGGCCCCCCGTGTCCCGGGGCTGTCCCGGGGTGTGCGGGGCTCACCTGCAGCCCATGAAGACGTGGTTGGTCCAGAGCACGGAGAGCGCCAGCAGCTGGTCGATGGCGGCGCCGGGGTAGGCGGGCAGGTGGCGGAGGATGAAGCGGCGGCGCAGCGCCCATTGCCGCTCGGTCTCGTTGTACTGCCGCCACTGCTCCAGCACCGGCTCGGGCACAGCCTCCGGCCGCGGCGGCGGCTCCGGTTGCGGCGGGGCCATGTCGGGCGGGGGCGGCGGGGCCGGACCGGCCGGGCCCTGGCGCGGACGGCGGCACCAGGCCCCACGTGCGAA
>VXBA01001917.1:2401615-2430610 GCA_013399895.1 Serilophus lunatus | reverse complement strand
CCCCGGCGGCCGGCGGGCACAGCCCGGTCACGACTGTCGCGACACCGCTCCTCCCTCCCTCTGCCTTCCCCCTCCCCTCCTTCCTTCCTTTCCCCTCCCCTCCTCTCCCCGACCCGGTCTCCGGGGTTTTCTCCGCGGGTTCCGCCCCGTCCCCGCGGGCAGCGAACACAGACCACGGCAGCGCGGTGGCTTTTTCGTATTTTTTATTTCAAATGTACATCAAAGTTAGAAAGGTGACGGGCGAACGCTGCCGGTTCCTCGGTGTCTGCCGTGCAAATACAGGAGCTCGGTGCCGCCGTGGCAGGCGCGGGAAGGGCTCGGGCCGGGGATGGGAGCGGGAACCGTGCGGGGAGCGCGGCCGGGGCCGGGCCAGCACCGGGGGCTGCGCAGGGACCGCTGCCATAACCCTGGTTACTGCAGCCCCCAGCACCGCCCCTCGCTCCTGGCGCTGCCTACTCTTCCTAACTTTAGAGAACAAGAGGAGCTGGAGTTGGGAAAAAGTACCACTTGACCCACGTCCACCAGCCAAAGGGGCTCGTTTAACAGGGTGGTGAGACACAGGACACCAATGAAAACACAGTTCTTCTTACTTTATTTCTTTGATAAAATTAAATATTTCGTGGCTGCCAACAGAGCAAGTTGCACCGTGTTCGTGTTTCCCTTTGATTCCGAATGCACGGGTTCCAAAACCAATCGAACAACATATTGAAAATATTCCTTAGGCTTCGTTCCTCAGGGAAGCCCGTGACATTTATATTATTAAAGACAACATTAGAAAAAAATATGCCCATAACAACGTTTGTAAATGTATTCGCTACATCATTAGTCCAAACATCACATTTCTGTTGCTCTTCAAAATTCCAGGTAACAATCAGTTCCCCCCTTATCACCCTGTCTTGTTACACAAATTACAAGACACTTCAATTTTAGGTATCATGCAAATCAGTAAAAGAGCTTCTTTCCAGGACACTAACACTGAAGATTTGTTCCCCCCTCCCCTGACATAAGACCCTTAAACTCTTCTAGAAGTGGCAGTCTTCTCCCTCAGACACAGTGCAGCTGGCGAAGACAGATTAAAAAAAGCTACAGAGAGAGAAAAGGGGAAAAAGAGAAAAAAACCAGAAGATTAGCAAAAAAGAGAAAGACATTCAAAAAGCAAGAAAAAAAGAGATGCAACATGAAAACAGCTGACAGAGGAGAGTCGGAACCTCCTTGTGGTACTTCAAGCATTTCAGAAATCACACAAATAAAAACTTTAAAGTCTTTTTAAAGACTTTGCATAATTTTAAATAACATTCTAATACAGCAAATGGTCAGGAAGAACAGCCAGTGACCTGCAGTATGGTAAAAAAAAGCCACATTAAATGGTTATTTAGCAGGTAATCTAGAAATCATTGACAGATTGACATTGACTGGTTTTGGCAGCAGGGTAACAGAAGTAAATATTCAAATTATTTTAACTTGCTAAAAAAACCCCAAACAAACCACAATGCAATCAAAGAGTTCTACAGGAAATTAAACTGTGTTTATGGTGAAAGAGAATACCTGAGAAAATTCAATGCAACCAAGGGTTTGGACTGCCCTGACTCCTGGAAACAGAGGCCAGACTGTGGTTTGATCTGGGTGGCTGCTGCTGCTGCGAGGAGGAGCTGGGCTGGCACTGCTGGAACTGCTCCTGAGCCTTTGGCATCACTCATTTACTTCAGTAGAACTCACAGCAGCAGCAGCAGCTTGCACTAAAAGAGCCTCACCTACCAGGGCTAGGCCAGAGGTTTGCTCATCTTCCAAACCCCTGGGATTTGGAGGGGTTTTGTGGAGGCTGTTGAGCATCCTGATCCTCCAGCAGGGGCAGGAGGTGTGGATTCACCCATGTGCAGAGCATTGAGCCCACCCACAGCACGACTGAGGGATCAGGGCCAGAACAAGCGAGTCTGAAATGGAAACGAGGATTTATATGCTGGTCTTCAGGTAGCGTGAATTAGCAACATAAAAAATAAAAGCAAATTAAAAGGGATAGAAGATGTCACGAAAATGACACCCAGTTTAAAGGGAAAAGAGTGTTTTATCACTAAACTATGTGACAATTAAACTAAGGTGGTGGTGTCATTTTAATGTCACCAATAAATACATTTAAACTGCACTGTTATTTCGCCAGCAAAAATAACTCACAGAACTTATTACCTTATCCCTTAACTATCTAGGTGGGAAAAAGACCAGGAAAAAAGGGAATTCATTCATTGTAGGGGAAAAGAATACGGTAGGATTGAAAAGCTGCGGCATCTGAAACCTTGTTATGACTAATTTTACATTGTTTAATAAAAGCAATAACCATCAGTACATAGACAGAATCACAACGAGGATATAGGAGAGAGCAAGGGTAACACCCTGGAGAGGTCACAGCTGAAATGCTGTCAGGTTTTATTAGACCCTCCGATTTAACAAGTAAATGAAGGTCCATTCCAGCCCATTGTATTCAGGGGTAATTACTCAGTACAGAGCCATGGGTTACTGTAAAAGAAGGGCAAAGAAAACAAAAAACAAAAGAAGTAAATGTTAACCAGAATTCACTGTCTGATGAGCTCTTTATTTAAAAACAAAACTCAGCCAGAAATACACAGAGGAGACACCTGCAGGCAAACCACAGTTGCACTTGGCCAGAGTGAACGCCTGGCCCAGCGAGCAAAACACCCTCCTTTTTACTGTAAATGTTGCAGTAAAAACAAGAGGTTTGCTGATTAGAAAATAAGAGAAGCAACCTGCCAACATCTGTACACTTTCAAACATATGCCAGATAAAAAAATATAAAGGTAATACTTTTTGCATTAAAACCAGAAATTGTTGGAATGACTGAGAAGAAAATCAAATCATCGTCTTTCTTCACAAACACTGATATGTACAGCAAGGTGACCAGCTTTCCCTGAGATTGGATCCAGGATGTGCATCCAGGCCAGCACACTGAGAGGGAGACAAGGCAAGAGATCCTTCGTGACCCCTGCAGCATTCAGAGAACACTTAGTTGCAAACCGTGGATCCAAATTTGAGAATTCCCCAAGCCTGGGGACTAAAGGTTTGGACTCAGGCCCACGCCTGCGAGGATGGCAAGTTTTGCAAAGAGTTCCTTGAAAATTCAGTGAGTCACACATGGCAGCGCAGGGGGTACAGCAAATCAGTACGGGGAGAGGGCAGCCAGTCTCTGGAGACAGCACATCCCACCCCGTGGCACCATCGGGGGTAAATGCACCCCCCAAGCGGCCCCACTGCTGCCACAGAGCCCTGGCACAGCACGGAGAGGGGGACAAAGAGCTGAGCAAGGGGAAGAGGGGACACACGCCCCCGAGGGGCAGGAGGAATCAGCAAGGAGCACCTCTCATTCCTCACAAGAACAACCACAACAGCCAAGGGCTCAGTGGGCAAAGGTGAGCAAACAGGCACAGGGGCACAGCCGCGGGTTAACCGAGGGCGGGGCATTCGCCGCTGGTGTGAAGGGAAAGGTTCTACAGGAAACCCGAACTGAAAATGAAAGAAAAAGGCAGGTTAATGGTTTTATGGATTAATGAAAAAAAAAAACCAAAATAAAAATGTTTCCTAGTGCATACACACAGAAAAAAAAATGTTGCCAAGTGTTAATGAGGTTTAATTTGACTACAAAACATGCTCTGTGCAGATACACACATGCATACACGTACACACTCAGCAGTGGGATGAACCAAATTTATTTTCTGAAACAATCCTTTCACAGTTTTGCAAGCTACAGGACTCATCAAATGTGACTTGTTTGTATTCTTGCAAAACAGTGGAGCCCTGCAATACTTTATGGATCAATATGGAGAGTGTTTTTCTGAATTCTGGGAAAGTACCATATATACATATTTAACTTAGCAATGACAAATGCCCATTCAAAAAGGCACTGTCTGCATTTGTGTAGTGGGAACAAAGAACTTCATTTGATTCAAAGCCCAGCACACAACAGTGTACAATTATGAGGACTGCCAAAAGCAATCCAAAACCAACAAAAATCAGTAATGTTCACTCTAACTGCACTTTAGCCGTGCCTTTGTACTCAGCACCAGAATGAACACTGCTATTCTTTGAGCTTATTCTTTCACGTTCACAGCCTGATAAGCAGAGAATTGTGCTTTTCATTGTTTTACAGTTACCCTTAAATTAATTCAACTGGACAGCTCAAGACGACTGCAAGTTCCAGTCTGAGTCAGTGCAAGACCCTTCTGAAGCTCTTCCATTAAGTGGAAGGAACCATTTAAATTACATTCAAATCCCTCTAACCGACTTACTTGCTTTTCCCTTTCTCTGGGTGGAGCTAAATGGGAAGGAATCTTGGAATCAGCTTTTACCTATTTAAGGGCAGATCATAATTTAGTTTGGACTATCCAGGAGAGGATGTAAATATTGGCTTTGTCTGCAGGGAAGGGTGAAATCGAGGCTGATTTTTCAGAGTGTTTTATAGTTAAGTGCTGCCATCCAACAGGTCACTTCTCCAAGAGGCCTATGCACCTCAGCCTTGGGGTGCCGTCCCCCTTATCTTGGATAATGAATATTGCTGCGCTGTAAAGAAGCAAGACCCTCATGTGGGAACTTCCTTTTTCCTCTCACCAGAGAATTGACAACAAATTAAAAAAGCTCAATTAAACACACCTAATCTAGTTGTAAATAGACCACTGTCATTAGCAGTTTAACTAACAACCCTAATGAGGATGCTGTTCTTCTGCCAGGCAGGGACTTTTCTTATGCATCTTTGTTTAAATGACCCTTCCTTTTACAATAAATGAATGCAGGCACTTTGCACTGCAGATCCTTGTTTATGGCCAGCTCTGTTAACCCTTTCAGGCAGCATTATCTGTTCCACAAGCCTGCACATGACTACGTGGCCACCTTACATCCCTGCTCACACTAAGGCAGAGACACTGGCAGTCACAGCAACTGGAGCAGAGCAGACTCACAGCAGAACATCCCTGGAAGGGCTCTTCTCCAGTGGGAACTCTCCACACCTTGGCAAAACTCCTCAGGAACTCAGATGCCAGCCTCATTCAGAGGCAAAGTGCTCTGGCAGGCTTTCTGGACTCAAGCTGAACACAGTCCTCTTCTACCTTCAGCCTTGCCCTGACCATGGGCATGCTTGGCATGGCTCCCAGGAGTGTGGGTCTGTGTCTGCCTGCTACAATTGGACAGTCAATCCATGGGTAACCCGTTTGCTTCCTAAAAATGTTATAAAGCCCCTCACAGCCCATCATCTCTTGTGGTTTTGGACAATCAGCTATAATCAGTCAGCAGGTGAATATCGGTTCCGTTACCCAGCAGTAACTTCTTTAATGCCCTCTTTATACACACACAACACACACACACACAGAGTCTGATGATTCTCTGGTGCTTTGGGACCAAGGAAAGCTCTAAGCTCAGCAGACTTTACTATGTGTTAGTATGTGAAGGGAGGGATAGAAACTGTTCTTGCATCTATCTTCCCCTGCACAAGTTAACACTATGTGGAGGGGTGGGAGGGAAGGAAGAGAAAGGGAAGAGACACTTCATGGCTAGCTGGGCTGTGTCATCAGCATCACATCTCTATAGCAATTGTTGCCATAGTATCAACATGGCCTGTGTGATTAAAGAATATAATTTATTCTAAGGAAGATGGAATAAACAGAGCCAACAAATTGCTGGGAAAACGTAAAAGGAATAGGACCTAATCCTTGTTTTTCTACATTTCATATCCTAATACTGACTCTCTGCATTTTACTTTGCAGAATCTTTAAAGACAATTATCCTTTTTCTATAACTGTGTATATAGAGAGAGACTGGTAGAGCACATACTGTGAGGGTGAAAGCAGAGGAAGGCAGAGATAATACTTAGAGGCTTCTGGACTTGCACAGGGTGTGCTTTTTTAGGAAGGGTAACTGATCCCACTGTGAGGTTCTATTAGTTAATGACGCTTACCAGGACAATGTGACTCATGCACCATGCAGCCAAACAGCAGCTAACTGTAAAACAGCACACATGTGAGAGCTAATAACGATGATAATGATGTAACAACAACAACAAATAAACTAAGTCATGATTAGTGCAAATTACAGAGCTTGAGTTTAAACAAGTCACCTGTGGAAGAAAAAAAGCTCATGAACTGCCGGCCAGTAGTAAACAAGCTACAGCTTGTGAAACTCATGGATTGTTAAGAAAAAAATATGATCTAAATAATGAAATGAAATGAATTATTAATTGAAGAAGTTACAGAGGAAAGAAAGCAGCACCATTTCTATCACAGCTACTTTCCTGGACAAGAGAGAGGCCTCCCAATATCTTCCCAGGCCTTACGGAAGCACTGATCTATCCCTGTCATGACAAGCTTTTCTATACCAATGTTCTTGGTGTCAAGGAGCTCTTCTGAGATTAGAACCACTTCTAGGAACAAGAGTGTGACCTGGGCCACAGTGACTAATTGCTGATACCACAGGGCATGTTGTCTCCCTTTTCTGCAATCCCAACTCTGACTGATCTCAGTCCTGAGTGAGCACATGTCTGGGGGCTCTAAGAATGAAAGAACTGTTGTATATTCCTCACACAGTCCAGGCTGGGGAGAGAAGTCTGTCCTCAGTCAGTCTCAGACTCTTCAGCATGAAAAGATACTAAAACCTCCTGAAGGTAATTAAAATGATCAAATCAAAATATGAAAAAATCAAATATGTAGTGGAAAAAGGAATGGCCCAGTGAGAAAAGGGCAGTACTAATTGTTCATCAGAAAGGAATCTTGATGTTGAAGCAGCTTCAGCTCAAAACGAAAAGATAAACCAACATCTCATTCTTGTTATTGGGTCTCTCCTCTCCTGTCTTATTTGATTCCAAGCTTAATAGTCATGGTCTTTTTCCCTGGCAAACAGTGCTGTCACCTCTTTGGGCACATCCCACATTGTCCAATTTATCAGCACTTCTTCATGTACTTGAGACTGTGCCCAGGCAAGACTTACTCTGGATTTGCCCCAGGGACATGCAGAGGGGGGACTGTGGCAGTGGTACAAAACCAGACCCTTGTTTGACTCTGCCCCACTCTCTGCACACACCCCCAGGTGGCACAGTGCTCCTTTTCTGGAAACATAACCCAGCAGGAAGGAAAAGAACTGCTCATTGCTGGGAGAACTGGGTGGACTTTTCCACTGTCCAGCTGGTTGCTCTTGAGCAACTGCATAACAGTAGGAGCCTGGTGGGGGCACTGCTCAGATTCCAGGACCCTTAGAGGGGGTGGATCCTGTCACACCAGTCCTTGGCATGGGGAACCCCTGCTAAAGCCATTCAGTATCTCCCACTGCTTATGTGAAGAGCAAAAAGCTGATTTAGAACTGGAGTACTAGTGCTAACAAGGTGTTGTGACCTGTCCCCTCATTTTTCAGCCTCATATTTTGCAGATTCCAGAATTCAAAGCTTTCCACAGTCTACGTTTTTTCCCAACCTAAACAAATAAGAACCTGTGACAGGACATGCTCCTCTCTGGAGGCAGTGGGACATCCCTGCTACTCACACCCTATCCTTGGCAGCTAGTGTGGTTCCGCTTCATTATAAGCACTGACAGACCAAGGGAGGGGCAGGGAATCTCAGGGAATAAAAATATACTCATCCTCTCCCATGCTGTAAGCAGGCAATGAGGAAGCTCAGCATTGCTCCCAGCTCTTCAGGATGACAGCTAAAGGTTAAATGCTTCCAGCCACAGCTCAGCCTTACTAGGGATTAAATCTGGCTGCAAACCTTCTCCTGATAAGGACTGGCTATGTTGGGAGGCAGATAGGAACACCCAGAAAAATAGTAAAGCAGAACCATTACCAGAAAGCAAATACCACTGGGTTAGCAACTTACTTTTTCCTTTCCTTATCCCTTTTAAGAGTTTGCGATCCTCCAGCCTGCTGAGCCTGAGACTGAAGCAATTCAGCTGCTGTCTTCCTTTGCTTAAATGCATTTACTTCATCATCCAGAGACTTCTTCTTATCCTCCAGCTTCTTTTTCTCATCCTGATGTAATTTCTTCAGGCGATCAAACTTTTCATGCAGCTAAAGGGAAAGGAGAGAGGTGAGCAGGACCGAGCACTACCAGGTATTCTGGTCACAGGGAAAGGGGAAGATGGAAGGACTCCTTGAGATCTGAGCCTGCAAGTATGTTCTGGTCTCTGCATAATTTCTAGCTCCTGAGCTGACAGTGCTTAGACAAAGGGCAGGGAACAGTCTCATTCCATGACAACTCACAAACCAAGCAGTGTTCTAGTGATGCATCACTGTGCAGGCTGAGAACAGAGGATTGGCAGAGCATAATTGTAAAAGAACTCCTAATCCATTTCCAGGGGTCTCTGCCTTACTCTTTAAAGGTCAGTAAATTAATGGATTTTCACAATGCTAAGGATGTTGTATGTGTATATTTTTCGTGTGATATGGTTTATTCAGGAGCTGCTTCTCTCCTTGACTTTTGCTACTCTGCACTTCTCCATCAGAATCAAGACTGGCCCTTTCCTGGTGCAGTAAGCTGTACACAGCAAGCACTGTGATTCAGTTTTGCCCTACAGGATGAACAGTTTAACATCCTCCATACAAGTTAAACTTTAGACTTCGTGACAAGGAAGTCCTAAACCCCACTCTGCAGAAAGTGCTTTGGTAGGAACTACCTACTTGGGAATGAATTTATCACTCACAACCATGAAGAGACAAGTATATTGCAGTCTTTACCTCTTTTTCAGCCTCCTTCAGCTCTGCTTCTTTTTCCTTGACCCTCTGGACGAACATCTGCCTCATTGCCTCTTCTTTTTTCTGCAGTTCCCCCAGAAACTCATTTCTTTTGGCTTCATAAGTTTCTTGTAAGCTAAAAAGGAAGGGAAGTCCAGTGATATGACTTATGACTGCTTCCTCTGACCCTCTGAAATCAGGCCCTCACTATGAATATTGCTTGCACACAACACACTTGCTACTCACTCACCCACCCACGTGTGCCCAAGGTCTTCTTTATCTAATGATTTTTGAGATCTATTGCACTTTCCTGTATCTTCAAATGTTGGGCAATTCAAAGAAACCAGCTGGCAACAAACACTAATTCAGAGGAACACTGCTGTATCTCTGTAGCCCAGGTATTTCTACTCCCATACTTTGCAATTTCACAGTCAATCCTGCACATGCCCCCTGTGTTTTCACCCTCTCTCTCAGCCAGTACCTTTGCTGAAGTCTGGATTTATCAGACCTGGCAGGTTTTCTTGCTGCATTGGTTCTTTCCATGCTCTCCCAAGGACACACACACACATGCAGCACATCCAGCAATGCCTCTCCCAAGCTCTCCTGTCTCCCCCAGGGATCTCACCTGAAGGGTTTGCTGTCTGGATCAGTGTCCTTGAAACCCATCTCTTCCAGTTTACACCGCCGGTACAGCTCATAGTGGCGGGTGTGGGTCTGCTCACGAAGGTCCTCCATGTTCACACGGATCAGCATCTCCCGGAGCTTCACAAAGTCACAGTGAGCTTCATTCTCCACTGTAAGATGACATGGTAGGGATTAAGATGGGGACAGAAAGATCTCTTCCCACGCTCCCCACTTGTCTACTCCTCCAACAGGTTCGACAGCCCTTCCGAGCAAAGAAAACTTGTCACCATAGGCCTGACACAAGGATTTAACAAAGGGTAATTCCCCACGAGACAATGAAGTCCAGCAGGCCCTTGTTCCTTTTATGAGATCCCACTGTCTCCTTTCACAGTATCACCATTCATGCCATGAAAATCCCAGGGCTCAACTCACCTTGAACTGTGCCCCAGGGGTACTGGCGAGCTTTCATCATTTTGTTTCCTATTTTCAGCTCCTCTGTGCTCCCAATCACTGCAAATGGCAAGTGGCCCTGGAACACATTTAATGACACCCATGTTAGTTCCTCTCAAATCTGGCTGACCCGCCAGCACACAGAGATTAGCACAGCCACTGAGCAAAACAGTCATTATGCACACGCTAATCTCAGGGAGTCTAGTCACTGGCCACTAGCCCAAGACAAAGGGGGAGCAGGGTGGGTCCTTTTTGGAAACCTTGTTAGTGCTACCACTCTATATCCTCTACCTGGCTGATCCTCCCAGCCACAGGGTCTCAGGTGAGATGAGCCAGTGCAAACTGGCACCAGAATGCCAGCTCCAACAATGTGCTGCGCGGCGCTGACTGCGGTGCTGTCCCAGGACTGCCGTGGCTGAGGAGAACATCTGCACAAGCACAGAAGCAGTAAAAGGTCTTGGAGCCTTCTTGGCTTTATCCCCCCACCACTCCATCAGTTCACATCAGAGCACGAGACTCCTTGCTCCATCGGATCTTGAGATGGAAGTCTGTCCTTCACCCCCAGAGTAACAGCTCCTTCCACTTGCTTCAGCCCTGGTGAGGAAGGGCTGAATGTGTCCCTGCCTTGGGTCAGCCTCTGTGTCCATGTGTGCCCCAAGGTCTGCCCCAGGATGAGATGGGAAGGACTCTGCGTTTCCTGGGGCTCACAAGAGGGATTTTCTTTTCAGAAATCCAGAAATCAGAAGTAGTCACTTCCTAGTGTGAAGAGGGTCTCTCTACAGAAGGCAAAAAGTAAGAGACTTGCCCAGTGCAAACTCAGCAAAATAGGAACAGAAACACTCCCAGCATTTATTCTGAGCTCTGAAGACCTCACCTTACAGTCCCCTCATTCCCCAGACTCAGGCAGCCAGGCAAACCCCTCAGACACTGCCATCGTAGTTTGCTGCATTTTTATCTTGTGCAGTAAAGTGAGATTTGTCCACACTTCCACTTGCTCCTGGGAGCTACACTGCATTCTGCAAGCTGCAAAGAAGGACTCTGGGAGAATGAAGTAAGAGGATTTTCCAAGTGACAAAATGAACAATATGAGCAAGAGGAACAGCCCGAGACTGTGGCAGAAACACGGTGCTGTGCCCACACAGACACAGCCTGAACTTCCCCCAGGGACCTGGTTACCCTCAGCAGCAGAGACACTTCCTCCACTGGTACCAACTGTCCACCTGCTGTCTTTGACAGGGAGTAAGTGATGGTGATTCTTTTTTCCATTAGCAAGGAAGTTCCAGCTCCCACCATGTGGGACAGCTCACACTGTATGTGATTTCATTTAACTAGCAGGTACAGGGACAATTTTCTTCAGTAAACAGACTAATTCAAAATATAAAAGACAATAGGAAGTTGAAAGAACAGGAGAGGTTGTTTTTCTAATCTGATTTTATTTAAGAATAAAATCTAGATGGGAAGAGACCTAAAGAACTTTGGACAGTGTTTTCTCTGAACTTGTGAATGTATATTTGATGGGATTCTCAAAAAGAGAAAACCAGTTTCAAGGAAAATCAGGCATCTTGTTATGGAGATTTATTTAATCTGTCTATTTTCTAAATAATTCACTTGACACCTTTGTTCAGTTAAGTATTTTTGCCTCTGATCATGACGGCATGTATTTTAAATTCTTCAGTTAATCAATTCCTGCCAGATCAGGAAGTATTTTCTCTGTTTATTAAGCCAATTTGGAATGCAAGATATTCTGGGGAAAAAAAAATCTAATGCATCCAGCACAAGTGGATAAAACAGAGTAAAATGCCTATGAAATAGAGATTTTGCCTATTTTAAAGCCTAATTTTACTTTTCATGCAAAAGACAACTAATGCACGTTAGAGATAAAACATTAAGTAATGAAAAGACCAGTCTCAATTTTCTCTGTAATTAAAAAAGGAAAAGGTAACTGATCCAGAGAAGCTGCTTGTCAGCAAGAAGCATTGCTTAAGCACGAGGACTGCATTTATAACCTTTCAAAGATGTTGATCTGTAGCAAGCAAAGACAATGAAGCTTTCTGTAGAGAAGTACAAACACAAGGTTAAGGCAACTGACTTAAAGTTTCCCATCACTCAATTTTAAACACGACTGAAATTGGCAATGGAAGTCATAACCCTAAATCAACCCATCCTGGGTCTTTCAGTGGCCTCAGTCCCTGCACAAGCTCATCTCTTGACCTGAAGCATAAGCAGATTTGTCTTATGTTGTGAATAAAATCAGCATCTGAATACAAGTTTTCCAGGCCTGCAAAATTGCCTTGATCAGATTCAGATTCTGGCCTGCTTAGTCCCCATAAACCTGGTAATTCTGACTGATATGAGTTTAATGGAGGATTAAAGAGCTGATCTCTGTGAGCAACTGACACAACCCAGAATGTCTACGTTGCCCAAGACAGCAATTCCCTCCCAGGAGACATGTGAATGGCTGAAAAGAAAGATGAGCAGAGGTTTACCTCCACCCTCAGACACGCTAAGAGGGAAGGACTTCTCCCTTTGTCACCACACCTCTGGTTGCTGAGGATGGAGTGATGCTCCATCTTTGCTTCCATGAGTAAACGTATTCTTACAAGGTGAGAGCACTAAGCACTGAAAAAAATGCCACCACAAGACTACTCTGACTGGGAAACCACCACTGACATCAGGACAAACTTCATGTTTCTTTTAGGCCTCTCCAGAACACTCTTTAGTATTAGATCACGACGTGACACAAAAGCATATCAGCTAGACCTGTACTACATCAACGGCAGTGAGGCAACTTCCCCTGCTTGCTTTCCTGTGAAAAGCCTTCTGGAAAATGGGACCACGGTCAGGGTGTGGAGTCAGAGGACCAAGGGACAGCTTGCTCCATCTTCAAGGAACCGCAGACAGGCACACAAAATACTGGGGACGCCAGAGGCAGAATGAGCAACTGCAGACAGACACCCTGAGGCACGTCTGGCCCAAGCTGTGCACTAGTTTCCATATGCTGGTAGTTACGCTGTGTAACTCCTTGCCACACATCCTGGAAATTTATTGGTGGGAGGCCATCAGGTGATGCATAGGACAGAAACACAGAGAAAGCCTTGAGCTGAATCAGGTTAAGACACTGGGGGAAGTGAAGCACTGTACACATTCCCCCTCTTCTTGTATACTCCAAAAGCATATGTTTATGGAAGTGACTAAAAGCAAATGTTTATGGAAGAGAAAGGCCACTGTGCCACCTGGGCCTCTGGTCCCACTCCTGTGTTTTATTTCTGTTCTAATCAGCTTCACTGTACCCCCCCGGTCCATCCATTCTGGCCATCAGCAACAAGAGACAAAAGGCCAGACCAGACCATGACCTAGCTTGATCAATAATAAAATAGGATCTCAGTGCAGATGAGTCCCAGAGCCAGCCAGGTGAAGGGGCTCTGCCACAAGGACAGCCACAGGCAAGAGGAGACATCCACAGAGGCAAAGCTTTGCAGGAAACACCAGCACAAGAGAGAAGAACTGTTTGGTGCGAAAAATGTGAGGTGAGGAGCAGAAGTGCATGTCTGTAGCAGTCTGCTCCTCACACCAGACAGGTAACACTCATCTTTTTAGTTCATACCCCAGAACTGTCCTTGCCCTGCACAGCCAAGCCTCACTGCCTGGTTTCTTACATGTCCCTCAAAAGATGCAGACAAGGAGGGGATTAAAAGTCTGTTTTCTGACTAGCAAAGCCCACCAGAGAGGCAGTAGCCTACCACAAGGCTCTGTTAGCCTAGGATGACCCTAGAAAGATGGAATCCCTGTGAAATCCTGGTTTTAAGACACAAAATGAAAGGGAAAATAGAATTAAGGAACACCCCGATATGAGCCACCAACCCCTATGATGACAGTGCTGCTCTGCCAGAGGAGGAAGCACCGAGTCACTTACATTCATTGTCCCATTTATCTCTGCCACTGATTCATCATCTGTTGGGAACTGGTAGATCTGAACCCCGTTACTGACCAGTTCACTTGTGATTTTGATTTTAAACTTGGTCAGCTCACTCTTGGAAATGGCATCAGATTTGGCAATGATGGGAATGATGTTCACCTAAAAAAGATCAGAGGTACAAAGTAATCAATCTTTGCTCCGGGGAGTTCTTCCAAGTCTGCAAAACAACCTTCAAAAAGGTTTAAGTGCTCAAGAGACCTACAGTATTTAACTGCCAACCCAGTAATTCCCACCAGAAGGGCTATTCAAGGTGGGGAGATGCTCTGGAAAAGCAGCAGCCTTCCCACCATGCAAACAGCAAACTTGACCCACAAGAGATAAACCAACCTTGCTGTCGAGCTTCTTCATTGTTACCAAGTCCAGGGATTTCAGGGAGTGGCCTGTTGGAGCAATGAAGTACAAGCACGCATGGATCCGGGTGTCATGGTAGTTGTGCAAGACCCTCTTTATCTTCAGTTCTTCTTGCAAGTAGGCTTCAAACTGAGCATCAATGAACTCAACGATGGGCTTATAGCTTTGGTGAAAGGAGAAAAAAGAAAGCTATACATCTCCCAGTCAGAGACATGAACAGACAGGCTGTGTATCTTTGCTTGCTTTTAAGAAAGAAACTACTTGTTAGATTGCGCTTCCTGAGACTAATCCTCTCCATCTCCCTTCCCAACCTTAAGAAATTTTAAAGTTGCAGTACTGACATGGAGATATCAGATGTGGTCCGACATCAGACTCTAGCAGTTTGTCTGTCAAAACACAGTACTGGGATTCAGCAGAGGACAGGAGACACACCATCCTCTCCAGGGAAAAGTGGACTCTCGTACTTTGAAATGTGAGGGTGAGAGACTTTCTAAAGCAAGGATAATGCAGACTCATTATCAGCAGTGTGCAATCCTTGCTTGCACTCAGGGATTGAATGGCTTACTGCCCTTACAGCCTCCTACTGTCAGTGGAAGACACAGCTCCATTCAGTACTACCTTTGCCCAGTGCTCTGGGGCAGAAAACCTCTGCAACTCCTTTCCAAGGCCTTTTGAAATACAGACTCTGTTAGACTCATAATGTAAAGGATATCAGTGCATCTTAAACAAAACTTAAAAAAAGTATCTAACAGACCCACAAGAAAGCAAATCCCATCAGCAGTCCCTGTGAAGATGCATCTTGGAGACTGTCTGGTGGAACTGCACATCCCTTAAGCCTCACAGTCCAGCTGAGCTGCCAGAAGTACTTCCTCAGGGTATGTCACTGCACATTTATTGTGCTTCCTTTGGCACCTTGGAAGACCCTTGACAGCAGTGGGTATTAAGCCAAGCAGTCACCAGACCACACGAGTGGTTTGGTCGGCAGCTTGTGGTCAGCAAAACCAAAACAAGTCCAGATGCCCTGGAGCATTCCACTCTCCCCACCAAATGAATTTGGGCAGATATTACTCTGACAGCACGAGAAAAGCTGTTTTACAGCTGAAGCAGTGCTGATGCTCCACAGCCTCTGCCCTCTCCTCTACCTGTCCCATCCCAAAGAGATGCCAAGGACACAACATTGGAAGGAAGCAGGAAAACTGTGAAATCCCACCCACCTAGGGCACAGGGAGAGACCCTGCACCAAAAACTAGCCCATAAAACTCTCTCCCTCCACACTCACCTGTCCTCTTTGTTGATCTGATCCCCAAAGCCCACTGTGCTCACAATAGTCAGTTTGAGGTTGACATTGCTCTCCTGCAGGTCATAGGTATTGGATTTCAGCTGGACCCCGGGCTGTGAGTGAGATGCTGGATCACCTTCAAACTTGGTGTTGAAAAGGGTGTCCATGAGGGTGGACTTACCAAGACCAGTTTCCCCTATTGGAAAGAAAGAGAGTTGAAATGTTCTGTTGAATATTAATATGGCTTGGCCTTTCAGCTTCCAAACATTAACAGGGGTGAAATTGTAGCAGATGAAAGCAGATCTCATGCTCCCAAGGGAGCGTCTGGCAAACAGAAAGCCATGAACAATGGGAGGTCTGTATTCTGGGCAAATTACATTTCACAGTCTAATGGCCATTAATATCGTTAGAAAATAGAGATGAAAAGAAAGAGGTGAAAAGGCGAAGGGGAAAGCATCATTCAGATCCTGCATAAACCCACAACCACACTACAGAAGATGCTGGTCTCGTTAAAAAGTGGGAAGGGGGATGGGGCTCATTGCCATTTCCAAAAAAAGCTACTCCAGATCAATACGTCTCTAATAAGCAGCCACAGAAATAGTCTCCTTCTGTACAGAAAGCCTGACAGTTGGTTCTAGTCCTACAGCAAGTTGTGCAGTTGGTTTCTCTGACTCACAACAGCTTGATTTGGGCAATCAGCCTCCTAGATTGGGAGAAAGCACTTTCTGCAGTATCTGGTTTCCATACTTCAAGGGCTATACAAACTATACAATACTCCAAAGCCTGCTTCCAAAAGTTCTGCAACATTGAACTGCTATTTGGATTCCATCTATTAACGGACAACTATTTCCTTGACTCAAGGAAGAGACAAATCCCAGAGACTAGTTTTAAATTTGTTTTAGATACATCCCAGGAAGAATAAAACAAATCCTCCTGTGCAAGCATTTCACAGGGCAGCCTCCCTTACCAGGCTCTGAAAACAGAGCCAGCTCTCCAAGCTCAGAGGGCCTGACTTCCTACGCAGTCTGGTTTGTTGCCCTGTGAGGGCTGCTGTGTTTTGGGGAAACAGCAATTTCTGAGCTGCCCAGCTGGCTTGTCCAGAAACTTCAGGAGCTGGCTGAACCCCACCCACTGCAGGACCACAGGGAGACTGTGTCTGGCTGCAGCAGCCTTCCCCTCCTTCCCCAAGCCCCCAGCTCCCAACCAAAACAACTTCATCATTTTCCTACTTTGCTCAGAATAAAAGAGCTTCTTATTTTTGTTGGTTTAGAGCTCTGCAACAGATCCAAACTTGCATGAAATGCCCAATTCAACAAGGGGAAACTCCTCCCCATCCTCCCCCGTCCAAATGTCCAAATCTCCAAGCCTCATCCCTGCAAGCAGGCAAATTCCTCTCTTGGCCTCAGAAGGGATTTCTCTCATACAGAGCTGAAGTACAGGATAGGCAGGGCAAGGCAAACATAGAGTCATAAAATCGTAGAATGGTTTGGGTTGGAAAGGACCGTAAAGAACATCAGTTCCAACCCCCAAATTCCCTGCTCTGGGAATTGAGCATCTCTGGTTGCCAGGAACACATATCAAGTATCTTTCCAGAGGCAGCAACATTCATTAACGTTTCAAAGTCAATGTACACCGTGAGCTGCAGAGCTGCCTGGGAGCCAGATGAGAGACTGTGCTCCATCACCAAGCAATGCCAGCTGGGGCCAGAACAGACACCAGTCCAGTTGCTCTTTGCTTCAATCCCACTTGCCATCCAAAGTGGGGAAGAGGGAGTCAGCACCAGGAGCTGGTGTGGCTGCAGTGCCTGGTGCCGTGTCAGTGCATGAGCTGTGCCTACAACACTGTGAACCAGAGTAAAGGAGGGGGACTCAGCAAAGTACAAGGTCACCTCTGTAGCTGGAAGAATAAGCTGCTCCAGAAAGCCCTTCACTGACCTGGGATCTCATTGTCTGGACTTCTCAGGTACCATCTGACCCCAAAAGGGAGCAGATGCACAAAGCACAGCAGAGCAGAGCAGAGCATCACCACAGTTTGGACAAGGATTCTGAGGGTTAACAGCAGACAGCCTGTATGACCTGCCAGGCCTTTCTCAGGGATTCCAGGAAAACAGCAATGTAAAAAAAGACAAGAATCTAAACAGCCTGTGAAAGCTGCAGCACTTCCAGAGCCCTTGCCAAGGGATGGGTGGGACAGAGCAGCGAGCTGGCTGCTTGCCTGTGAATGCCAGGAACCCTAATGAGATGTCTCAGGACAAGGGAGTCCATCAGCCCTGGGATGTGGGACCACCATCCACACACCAGCCTGCAGTGCCTCCTCCTGTGCCACTGCCCCACAGCGTGGCAGGCCCCAGAGCAGGGTGGATCCAGCAGTCCAGGGCTGCAGGACAGGGTGGCAGGGGAGCAGCAGCAGTGACCAGGGCAGGGAGGTGCTCCCTGCAGTGGATACACAAGGTCATATGTAACACACAGCGGCTTCCAGGCAGACAAAACACTCTCTAAGTCACCTCTTGTTTTTGCCTCCCTCCTTCTTTTGGGCGAAAGATGTTCATGTGAGGCCAAGACTATTGTTTAAGCACATCCTGAACCTGTTAATCATTGCCCACTTTAAATCAATGTAATGTGCTGTTTCCAGCAGGAATGACTTCAACTGCTGGAGGGGCCAGAAGAAGAGATGCTTAAGAGACGCAGGACATGCTTTTATACACCCATCTCATGCTAGCTACACAGGGACAGCAAAGGCAACTTTGAATTCAAACACTGAGTTTCTCCTTTTGGAAAAACTGAATTGGTAAGTCATTTTTCCACAGGTGGGAGTTGACCATCTAAACACCTACAACTTCATGTCTAAAACACAGAACACCCAGCCACTAACATGGCATCTCACACATGAAGTCTGCACACCAGGAATTACATTGGCCCAGCAGATACCCCTGTCCCTGCACTGTGTAACCCTACTAACATGGCACAGCATTAAAGCCTGCCAGGGAAGAGGAGGATGGAGAAGAGAGGAAAGGCTGTTTCAGCTGAAAGAAAAACAGTGTTAACATTGATGGAGTGATATGTGATCATAGAAGACTGAAGAAGCTAATAAAGTTTTTCATTGTGTTAAAGAAAAGCAGAGCTAAGGAGCAGTGCTACTTTGAAGGCCAGGATGACAGAAGGGAGGGTTTCTGAGTCCCCTGGGAGTTTCTGCCTCACATAGAGACAACTTTCTACTGGCTGGAAGATGTGAATGGTGCCAACTGCTTCTTGTAAGGACAGGAGTCCAGATGGAACAGATGGGCTGATGAAAAGGACAAGTGGTCTGTGCTTGTTCCAGCCAACAGCACTGGAATCTTCTCCAAAAAGCAGAAACGATGAATGAGGATTAAAAGAGGCAGAATTACTGTGAAAAAAGCAGCAGTGTATGCAAACCGAGCGAGAGGCATCCCTGGCAGGGAGATTATTTCCTGATGTCAGGCTTATGGGCACACATGTGATTTGAGCTCCAAAACCATACTTAGGGATTATACAACTCAGCAGTGGTCTGCTCTCCTGAAACAGGGCTGGCAGAGCACTGTGGGGAGGACAGGGCAGAGAGGGTGACCTTTACTGGTGCAATTCTGCACCAGGAAGCTCTGACAGCTACTGAAAAGCTGTAGTGTGGTGACTTTCATCATGGGATGGAGTTTTGCTGTTAAAGTCTGAAGACTTTTAGAGACATAAAAAAAAAAAATTAAAATTACAAGAGACACCACACCAGGGTCTGAACATGCAGCAGCCCTTCATCAGTGCCCAGAAAGCACCATCCACTCTCAATGCCTGTGAGCCTGCCAGGAAAGAGTCGCTGTGCTGGGCTCCCCTCACCTCCCCTCCTTCTGAGACATGCTCCCTGGCCCAACTGCACATGTACATGGTGCCTTCACTTCTGTACAGAAAGAATTCCTCAAATGCCACATTGATGGAGCAGTGGCATCACTTCCAAAACTACAGCTGGGACAAGTCCCTTGGTTTCCAAACCAAGACAGGTATCTTTGGGCTGAATGAACCTTCATGGTTTCTTCCTTCCACAGAAATGTTGGCATTCTAAGCACCCTGCAGCACTAAGCTGAATGATACACCACAAAAGCTGTACCTCCTTCTTTTGTGCCTGGAGATTTAATTTGCTTTTTCCTAGCATGTGGTAAGTGAAACAACAAGCAACTGCTCACTGGCCCCCTTCTCCACATCACTCAGGATGTAAGAGGCCCCAGTCATAAGATTCTCCTTCAATTCTGTGGGAGGACAGAGGAGTCCTTGGACTATTTCCCTGTTCAAAGGCATGGAGCAGCTTTCACAAGAGCACCCTTTCATGAGAGAGCAGCACTTGTCCTTCACAAGATTAACAACTGTGGCCCCAGATATCAAATAATTCAATTTTAAACAAAATATATACGCATGCACAGCCTTTTCATGTGTAGAAACAGGAGCTAATCCAATGTAGCAGGTTTGTTGAGACAAGCCCTGAGGCAGCTCTGCCTGGTAAGGCCACCTTTCAAGGAGAAAGGAAAAAATAGCTTGTTTCATCTGACAGGTGTAGAGACACCACACAATCCACCTACTGCAAGGCAAAGGCTGGGCTGTGGAGGAAGGGGAGAAACATGGGCTCACAAAAGATGCCAAAGCACCTCAGAGGATCACCTGGCTGCCACCATCCACCCCAGAGGACCAGTGGTGAGGGGGCAGGACAGGGCTGAGAAGACAGATGGCTTTTTGGCTGGAGAAACACAATTCTCTGCTCAGCTAGTTGCACCACTGACCACAAAAACAACCACTGAGTAACTTGCAGGCTGTACAGTTCACCACCCCAGAGAGCTGGCTGCTGCAGAAAGCTCATCCCTCCCTTCCCCAGCTGGTGACAGCTCCCACACACCACGGGACCACTTGTTTTGAGTGAGACACCTCAAACAGTCTTGGTACAGCCTCTGGGAAAAGTGAAGGTATTTCTGCCACAATACAGCCATTGCACTGTATAGGCCAATAAGAACAAATGCCCTGCAAATCCCGGGACAGGAAGGGGGGGAAATCCTGATTATAACGGGATACTAGTCTAATACAACTGTAATCTACTCTGGCCAAAAAATTGAGAAAGTTTTCACTAAAACTAGCAGCTAAGGTTCCTCTTTTTTCCCCCATCTCACTGAGAAATATAGTCAGCACAGAAAGCCTAGCCTTTGCACTGAACTAAGAGGCAACTAACAATTTTTCACGGGAGCTTTACAGAGAAAATGGTTGTGCTGAGGAATAAAAGATCAGAGAAACCATCCGCAACCCCTAACTTCTTATGAGAGGTTTTCTCATTTATTCTATCTTTGGTTTTAATCTCAAGGGGGAGACAGCTTTCAGCATGAGAAGAGCTAAAAATTGCTCCACTCTGGATGTGCTGCTGAGAGTCATTTCTTATGCTTTCCTTGGCTTCTCCGCTGGGAGCTGGAGGAACCAGTGGCTCAGATCCAGTATGACGCAGAGTAAAATTGTCATTGGATTTTTCCTGCAACAGATGCCACACACAGCTGAAAATTGGAGGGCAAGGAAGTGTCTTTCTGTTGTGCTTAGTGGAGTGTCCATGGGGTCAGCTCATCTTTTTGTTTTGTTCACTCCAATCCTCATTTGCTCCCTCTTCTTTCAATTTTTCACCTCAAACTCCTGCTATACAAATGAGATCCAAGAGAATAAGTAACAGATGAACTCCGGGAATTTTCTTTGGGTTTTTTTTTCTCCAGGATGTTTAGGAGTTTAACTCTGTTTCCACAAGTTAACAGAGGTACCAGACAACTCTTAAAAAAAGACTTTTAAGCCTGAGCTCGCCAACTCTAGATTTTTCTAAGGAAATTTATTAAATTTTTCTATAATGTTTCTTTATGTCAAGATTGACTGTGTTATTACTATTCATAAAAGACTGACATTAATAACTAACGCACATTGATCTTGGTGAGTCCTTGTTATTCAGATCGACAAGGGATTTAATGGATTCCACTTCTGTCCAGCAAAGGGAGAAGCAGAGGCATCCAACTCCTCTGCACATATCAAAGTGAACACATAACCACGGGAGGCACCCACTATATACCTAGAACTCATAGAAAAAAAGCAGTGCAGCTCAGCAAGTGGAAAAGGAAACACTTTAAGGCTTCAGTGCTGGGGACACGAGTTTCACTGGGTCATATCACATTCACGTACTGTGGAAATCACCAGTGACTCAGTCTGACAGTGACCTCCATTTGTCAGCAAAGTTTATCATCTCACAGGAATGCCGTTGTACAGAAAATTTTCTTCTCAGCTCCATTTAACAGGGCTCAGCTCCCCTCTCCTCACTCTGCTGCTCTCGTTTCAGACTTAACCCTGTCCTGGGCAAACACCAGGTCCATACCATGAGCGGCATCTCTCACGGGAGGGGACAGAAAACCTCTGTGTGGATGAAGAGCAGACCACCAGCTGAGTCCCCAGGAGGTACCACAGCTGCTTCTCTCCCCTCTATCACACCAGGCACTGCTGGGATCATCTGCAGACAGGGCTCACCCTGAGAGCCATGGCCACACGATAACCTCCTGCCCCAAGGCAGGGCAGCAGCACCAGTAAAACAATCAGACAATTATTAATTCTCTTTTATTAATTTCCCTATTCACCTTACTGAACCACTCTACCAAAGCCATACAGGGATTTTACTTCTGCCTCCAAGGAGTGACTATTTGGGATCCTAACCTTGTGAGATGGGCTGCAGGGACAGACACTAAGTCCTGCTACAGTGCCAGGCCCCAGCTGTGATCCACACCACATGGCAGCTTGGATAATTGTCTGACCATTAAGGCTTGGCCAGATACTATTTAAATTCAAGTATGCACAGAAGGGAGGAGAAAAAAACAGCTTTTAGTGATTTAAGAGGAGCACAACCAGTATTTTGTTAAAATAATTATAATAATAATTCAATACCTAACCAAACAAGACCTCAGAACAAAGTACTCTGGCATGAGTAACTATTTTCTTTTAAAAATATGAAATTCAAACATACTAGGAAAAAAAAGATCATAATAGCAGCCTGTGATTTTAGGCATTTTATTTCACTGCTTGGTAGAAAGCCATACTGCAGAACCCCAGCAGGGATTTCCCAGAGCACCAGTAAATCTTGTTACTGAAAATAGAACAGTTGGGGAAATTTAAATCAAAGCTACCTTGTTAACACTGTCACCTACATCCAGCTGCAGAGAACTTTTCAGCAAGAGAACTTCCCAAAATGGAAATACTCACCCACACACAGGATGTTGAAACAAAACCCATGATTTACTGACTTATTAACCAGCTGGTCAGGCAAACTGTCAAATCCTACGTGTCCAGAGAGCGGGACAGTGCGATAGCCTTCACCCTGAAACACAATGGAACACTTGTGTCATTTTCAAGCAAAATACTCTTCTCTGTAGAAACCCCTGAGACCTCCCAAGTAGAATCAACTGCAGAGTCCAGGCAGAGATTTGAATGGATGCTGTCAATCACGTCAGCATGCTTCCCTCTTCTCCAAAACAAACCCAGACAGCACAAACTGAACGTTTCACTTGCCACACATCCAAAGGCAGCCCTGTCAGAAAAATACTAAACTGTGCAAAACACACACCCAAACGTAGCTGCTGGAATAGAGGCAGCAAAAGAGAGAAAATTTTCTGGAGAAAATACATTGAAACTCAAGTCTTGTTTATACTCAGAAGAAAAAGAATCCTCTGTGCAAAGGAATGTATTAATGACACCTCCTATTATAAGTCTATTACAATTCACTTTATATGAATTGGAACTCACATGTAATTTCTATGCAATTATATTCCATGCAATTACAGAAACTACCTACGAACAGTTAGGAAAACAGTAATTGGACAACTGAATCTACATCTAGTAACTGAACAATCCAAACACATTGCCTCTGCAAAGCTCAAGTGCTGCAGCACAGAAACAGCAGAGAATACAACCTTCAAGCTCTCAGACACAGCAATATCTTCTGTGTTGTTATGAAGATGAAAATCTCAGGCTGCAAACACGAGTCTGTCCAGAACTGTAGAACAGCCACTGGCACCCAAAAATCAGAGATTACTGAGGGAAGCTGCAAGAGAGATGTTCACGTGGGCAGGTGAGCAGACCACCAAGGCAGCAGGTCTTCTGCAGCTCTGGGAGTTGCTATCTGAGTTCCAGAGCATACCTCTGAAAGCTAGGAACTGACAGGAAAACACTGAGAAGACCTGTCCAGAACTGAGCTACTCATAACCCCCCAATCCCACCAGAAGGGAGCCTGCATGAGGTTTTGGGAGAGGGGGTACCCAAACCTGTCTGCTGGGGGGGGGCAAGGGCTGCTCCTGCCCAGACACCCACAGGACTTCACAAGAAGCTGCTCCTGCCCCCTCTCTCCTGTGCCCAACAACACCACCTCAGTCTCCTTGGCCAGGCATCCACTTTCTCCCTCAGGAAGCAAAAGGGCTGAGTGCCAGCTCCAGCTCACTCTGTGCTCCACACCCAGCACAGCCACTTGCTTCTGTGGGGGCGTCAGAAATTCTCCCCTGGCTGCTGCACAAAAGCCCGTGTATGCCAAGGGATCCAACCCTGCCCAGCAGACAGTAATAAACTGCACACAGGGGCTCAGCCTCAGAAATGGCATCATGAAAAACAGAGAGTTGGTGCTACACCCACACATTTGTGTGTACTGGAAAGTTGCCCTCCTGCAGACCCAAAAAAGGTATTTTCCTCTCTGAAGCAAAGGCTTTTCTTAACAATTTATTTTGGTGTCAAAACCAGAAAATTCCCCTATGGCCTTCCAGGAACATAATAAGTTTGCAAGAAATACTATGGCCAAAAGGCAATAATTTATAGGGTGTAATTTTTAACTCATTCTTTCAGAATCATGCGTTCACATATCTTAAAAGCCTGTTTATACTGGTTTTCCCTCTTCTGCTAATGGCACTGGTATTTTAGCCTAGGAAAACATCCCCAAGGAGTGCATTTACTACAGTAACCTGCCAGTATGATTACTTGCCTTGTTACTGTTTTGCTCTTACGGGTTTGTTGGGGTTTTTTTTCAGATATGAGGCTCCAAATACACTTCAACCATTAACCATATTTACCAGTCTGTGGTGTGTAAATATGTTTCCCCTTGGCCATATTTTGTGTATTAGTCTGACTCTTCCTGCCAAGATGTTCACCAAATATGGTGCTTTGTTAATTCCTGAGCACCTTCCCTCCTAAGGACACGCTCACAAGGAAGGCACTTGTGTTCCCCAGCAGATTCTGGTTTTGCCTTTTGAGGATGCAGCTCCAAAGCCCAGTGAAGCACAAACAGCGAAAGCAGAAGGGAGGGAGACCATCAGGCACACACAGATTTTGTGACAACACACTCAAACTCTCCTAAACTGCATTCACCAAAACAAAACCCCAGCACTGGGGGAATCTCATGGCAGTGCTGGATCTGCAGCAAAAGCACCACGGGCCCAGTGAAGAACAGACAGGGGGACAGAGTCCGTGAAGGAGTGAGAGAGAAGCACAGGCAGACTGCTCCTGGGAAGGAGAAATATCAAGTGTATTTTTAATACTCAGCCTTAAAACTGCACCATTGGAATACTGCTTGAACACTACTCTCCCCAGGAAGTGTGGGTAGGAGTGTAGGCTCTCATTAAGAACAAATCTCCACATCCCTAAATATAAGTGTGATGCAGATGGAACAAAATAAATGGTAGAAGTTAAGCCACTCTCAGCTGAGAGAAGGCATTTGCCATCACACAGAATTGAGCCTGCAAGTCATTTCCTGTAGCTTCTTTTTCTAGTCACCTGTGGTTTTATAATGCAGTTAAACCACACTTCATGTCTGCTACAGGCCAGGAAACAAGTACAGCAAAATGTGATTTCCAGTCACAGCAGCTGGGCCTTCCTGCTAAGTGCACAGCCAGGAGGTATATTGCGCTACTCTGGCTAAAATTCCAAAGCCTCCTTGGCCAAAGCATCAAGAGATCAGATGCACTGAGGAAAAAAAAAATAAGGTTTTAAGGTCAGACTGATTGTGACACAGATCAGAAAGTTGTCAGCAACTGCCAAACCTGCGGAGAGAGAAGAGGTATTTTCTATCTCATCCACCAAGAAACAGTGCAGGTCACCAGTCTTCAGTCACCAAGTGATGTCTCTGTTCCCAGAATGCTGCTATATATAAACAGCATCACCATAAACAACATATGAACACAGCAATTAGTCATCCTGGATGTATATTAAATGTAGATTTGGACCACCTTGCTCAACAATGAAGGAGAATACATTAAGCTTATAAGACTTTTGCTGGTAAAGTGTTTAAGAGCTGTCTTCCATTATTTATCCCCAAAAACAAAGTTCCAGATAAAATTTAAAACATATACAGAAGTACCAACAAGGTAAGCAAGGCTTACCTACTGTGTGCATAAGGGCTGTTTCCATGAGTGCTGGTGGCTGAGTCCTTCCATACTCTCTATTTAAAGGTTACCGTCTTCTTGGAACAAAGACAAAGATGGAATCTCTGGAAAGCCAGTGTGAACACTGGCACCACACCAAGATACCAGATGCCTTTTCTTTCCCCATATACACAAGGGTGACCCGCCCCAGGATAGAAAGGGCTGTTGTTGCTCTGGAGGAAGTGAAGCGTGTTTGTCACAAGATTAAAAGAACAAAAAGAGCAACACTCTTGCTGCATTATCAGGCGGGGGTGATGCAGAGTGGAAATGAGGAGAAGCCACCTGGAGAGGTTATTTTACTTTTTCTCTGTTTTTCAAAGATTTACACAAACTTTTGTTAGGCTTTCTGCATGCCACAGAAGCCACCGCTGCCTGCTCTGATTCTTACAGAGAACTATCAGAAATATATGGAAAGCACAAAGATGTTACAATGAATGACCCCAAGCCTGAAAGCACTGCACAATAAATATCAGTTTACATAAAACAGGTGAGATTTAGACTCCCGATGTTTGAAGCACTCCAGGGTCCCTGGGGTTTAAAAACGATTAGAGGAAAATCTTGCTGAATGCATGTCTGTGCCTTGATCTACTTTACAGGACAAGCAGGTACAGGGCTGTCACCTCCCGCCCTCAGAGCCCTGAGAGGCTGTTTCCTCTTCGTGGGGAGAAAGCAGAGCACTCTCCCTGAGACACACAGCGGTGCTGCTACAGCAAATGTCAACCCTGCAGATTCAGGACTGTTCCTGGTGGCCTGGTCTAAAGGAATGATGAGAAAGGACACCATAGCAAAGGAGAAGCCTCCACTTGGTGATACTCAAGCAGAGCAGAGCAAATAAGGAATGTTACAGCTCTGAAGGGATCCAGGGTCCAAACGAGGCCTGCACATCATGACACTGCTCCCAAAGGCTGCAGCACAATTACCTCTGCATCCAACTGAGAAGAGTGTTTCAGTTTAGGATACTGACAGCTGACACTTAAGTCTCACATCAATTCCCACCTCTTCCCGAATGAGAATCACTTCAAACACTGAGGCCTTGGAGGTTCCCTGTTTCCAAACAGCCCAAAAAACACAACAGCACCATCCCACAACACAACCAAATCCAGCAGCACTCACAGAGCTCCACCACCAATGCCAAACCCTGCCCTCTGCCACCCCATCACACTGAGACTGGGGGCTTAAATCCCAAATCTGAGACAACTCTCACACAAGGTGCCAAATGCCAAACCATAGAGCAAGACAGACTCTGAACTCGGGTTTCCACACCATAGTTTTGACGCCATCTCTAAGCCAGAACAACATCAGATCCCCCTTCTCATGACGTTGGTGTTATGGCATCCACTTCCCCAGACTGCATTTGGCTCTGATTAAAAAGCAAATTAGAGCAACCCTTGTAGCAATTACTTCTCACTTGTACAAGTGGGTAATTCTCTTGTGCAATGAGGGAATTATCCAGCAGACAGTATAAACATTCACCATGACACATATGTAAAGCAAGAATGTAAAGTCTAGATAAAGACTTTGTATTACTTTCCTTGCTCAGCTGGTAACAAATCATCAAGAATATAGAAAATAAACCAACAGAAAAAGTGGGAGGGAAATAGTTTTGAATCAAGCACCACAGACAGCAAGAAACATCTCACCAAAGCTCCTGACCACCAACCACCCTCTTCAGCTGCACTGCATCACTTGGCCACTCAACATGCACAAACAGCCACGTGCTTCCAAAATCTCAAATTCTGACAGCTCTAAGATTACACCTCACGATGCCCCTGCCAAAAGGCTGCAGAAATGCCATGCAGTTTGGATACATTCCCAGGAGACATCTCCTCCAGCAATTAAAAAATACATATCACTATCAGCAGTCGTATTTTTTCTGACCTGTACTAGAAACTGAGAGTTGGGTGGTGCTTGGCAAGCCAGTCCTCTGCACACAGCCTCCCGCCACGGGGAGCAGGGGGGACACATTCCCTGCGCTCTCAGTGTTTAAATCCTGCACTCTCCACACCAGCAGANGGGGGGGGGGGGGGGTTTCACTGACCATCTCCACAATAAACACGGGTTTGATGAAGAGTTTGCTGGGGCAGAGGCAAGGTGGTGACCCCAACTCTCCCAGGAAGCCACCCCAGGCCCCCCATGTTTAACCCTGTTGGCACACAGAGCCCTCTGTACCAACAGGACATCGTGACTGACTGCTCCACAAACCACAGCCACGGCCCAACGCCCAAGACCTTGGCTGACAAGACACCTCTCTGAACAAAGGCATTTGCAATTTGCAGCACACTAATTTCAAGTCTGTCTCACAGCCAGCTTTCCCTTTTGCCTCCAAAAAGAGTCTGTGCCATTCCATAATTCATTCCAGGCCACGAGCATGTCTGAAACTCCTGTACAGTATCTTAGGGAAGCCTAACGCTCAATTTCTTCAAAAGACAAGGGAGTATGTGAGTCACTTTACATATCTTGGCAGCCACATACAAGGCAATGGGTACGTCCAGGAAGAAATAACATCACAAACTGGCAAGGAACGGCTAAATCTACCCGTTCAACAAGACTATGTCCATGCTAAAACCTACTGCTTTGAAGGCGAAATGACAAGGATTCATCTCAAGTATTATTTCTGTATTAACACGCGGACATCAAAGTTGGAAGCCCATCAAACCACAGACACAACGCTTCCGCATGCAAACGCGTTACAGATGCCTCCTTAGCATTGCTCTAACAAACGCAGAGGTGGCTCAACTCCCTCTGCTCCTCTTCTGGATGATTCTCCGCGGACACACGGGGACCTTGTGCCGAGCACAGCCGGCGGCCCACGGGGGCACCGACCGCCCGACCCTCCGGCACCGCGCCCTCCCGAGCACGGGGCGACGGGTTTTTGGGAGAGCAGCATCCCTGGAGACAAGGGGACACCACCGCCGCTCCCTGCCCGGCGAGGGGGCCCAGCCCCGGGCAGGGTGCGGGGCGAGGCCTCCCCAGCAGCGCGGCCCGGGCAGCGCGGCGGGGCCGGCCCGGGAACGGAGGCACCGGCAGGGCGGGACCCCCGGCACGCGCCGGTGCGGGCAGGGCAAGGTCGCCAGGCCGAGCTGTAGCGGGAGGGGGACCCCGACACCCCCTACCCCAGGTAGCCCCGGCTCCCTTCGGAACGGCCCCCAA
>VXBA01001917.1:2373247-2391409 GCA_013399895.1 Serilophus lunatus | reverse complement strand
CCGCCCCCGCGTCCCTCCCGCTCCCGGGCCCCTCCCGGTCCGTGCCCCGGGCCCCCCGAGCGGCGGGAGGCGGCGGATGGCGGCGGATGCGGGTCGGTGTCTCACCATGGCCGGAGCNGGCGGGGCCGGCGGCGCGGGCGCAGCGCCCCCTGGCGGCCCGGCGGACCCACGCGCAGAGAGGGAAAGGCGGCGGCGGCGCGGAGTTTGTGCAGTTTTATTTGGGTTTAGTACAAAAAAGAAAACAAAAAAACAGAAAAAACAAACCAGCTATGGCTAAAATTCGCTAGCTTGGGAGGAGCTGCTACTGGCGAAGGCTCGTTCTGGGCTGTAAAACAATACTTCAAGTTATGAGGGAAGAGGAAGCAGTTCTGAGAGGGCAGGAGTTTAGGAAACGTTTCAGACTCTAAAGGGAGGGTGCTGGAAAAGAACAGGATGCCCAAACCAGCTACATGTCATTAAAAACAAGCATTTCAATGTAGGGAGACTTTACATGAGAATTTTTCAAGATATATTCCACTATTAAGCCAGCTTATTCATACACTCCAACTTAGTTACTTTATCCAGAGAACCACTGAAGAGGAAGGTCTTTCCCTCCCTGCACTGCCAGGTGTTTGCTCCTTATGTACCAAAGGGCTCCTGTCCACCAGTACCTCAGCCTGTGTACCTGTCTCAG
This sequence comes from Serilophus lunatus, assembly GCA_013399895.1. NCBI lineage: Eukaryota > Metazoa > Chordata > Aves > Passeriformes > Eurylaimidae > Serilophus > Serilophus lunatus. The sequence goes on along the minus strand of VXBA01001917.1, from coordinate 2,390,736 downwards.
TGCTAGAATGACACAATTGGGCTTTCACTGCCTCAGGTGGAAGCACCACACACCACATCAACACCTGTGCTAATTCTGGGCAACTCCAAGCTTGCTCTGCTCAAGCGCATCCAACACAGGCTCCAATCACCTTCCAGTAGAGCTCTGGCTTTAGATCCAGGTGTCATCCCCTCCTGACCACAACTCATTTATTATCATAGTTAAGGCCATAAAGTCTTTCTAGTTTTGCAAAGATTCTCTTCTCTGTTGTAGTTAGATGCTGGGAAAATAAATTCAAAATAACTGAAAATACAATGAGAACACATTTCAAATTCCAAATCTACAACTGAGGTTCTTTAACCAGAAACATCCAACAGCACAATGCCCCCTTTTTCTTCCTTGGTTCCTTCTTGGCTTCGAAGGCACTTCTGGATTGCGTAGTACATGCTCTTTGGCTGCACAGACAGTCAGAACACATAAGGCTTGCATGCTAATCACTCCTCTTCCTTCATGTGACTGGTCTCACTCTCTTGTTTCTTATCCACCCCCTGATCTGTGGTTTTTGCAGCACTGTCTTCATACTGACACAATCTGCTTCGGCTTCGGGCTCCTGGCTGGTACAGCTGCATGGCTGGGCGATCCTGAAATAAATCACAACTATTTAGACTCTCATAGCTCCCTGCTGCCAGGGTTATTATGGCATCAATGGTATTAGAAAGGCCTCAAATTCAAACTTTTCTGGGTGTTCTACGTTAAATTACTCCACCATGCTGGCAATGTAACTTCAACTGCCTCCAATCAAGGTTGTCTCTGTTATAAGGCAACATCCCTGTTCAAGCCACAAAGAACATGGCTCATAGTTGAAGTTATTTATGGAGAGTTTCCTCTCGAGTTCAGCTCACCCTCTCTCAGAAGTGAAGCCAACTTCAAAGCTTCAAAACCTTGAGTTTCATTTGTACTTTACAATATCTTAAGTGACACAGAAAACATGTATAGTGATGCTGCAAAAACAGGTTAGGCAGAGTACACAAAACTAAAGAAGTTATTTCTTGGGCCTACAGGACACGTGCTGTTCTGCAAGTAGCATCTTGTCCCTGTTTTGGAGGAATCTGTTCAATCCCACTCCCACTCTGGAGATTCATTTTCAGGCATTCATAGCATCAGCAGAGATACGGACAAGCTACTGATGCTCTACCAACACCTTAAAGATACAGCCTTACAATTTAACCCGTGGTATCTTGGCTTAATTCCTACTCAGTGACAAGAAATATCACAAACAGTTTAGCAAAGTTTAGTGGACAAACAGGAAAAAGACCCCAAATTTCTAGAAATGGCAGTTTGTTGCCAGAACAGGGAGAAGTTTCAACAGAGAAACCACATGGTTCTTCCCTTGAAGTGCTTTTATCCTGAAGAACACAAACTGATCCCTATGAATTAATACAGGAATTTAAAGAAGTCCAGCACCTTGTTTCTGATACGATCCCTCTTAATTGTATCTTCTTTTTTATCGTCTTTGGTTACTTTCTCAGATTTGTCCGTGCTGCTGGTAAAGTCTGAAAGTTCACTTTTCTTTCCCTTTTCTCTGAGTAAGTCTCTCTCCTTTTTCACCTCTTCCTCTTTTCTTCTAAAAACCTTCTCCTTCTCATAGCGCTCCTTCTGCCTCCGACGCTCCTCTTCTTGGCGCCTCAGTTTCTCTCTCTGTGCTCTCTCATATTCTCTGTCTCTGTCAAAATCTCTATCTCGGTCCCTGTAGTCCTTTACACACTCATCTTCTGATCTGTATGAAAACAAAACTGAAAATTAAGCTCAAAAGATTCATCAAACAGAGCTGGGAGATCAATGTAATAGTGGTGTAAATGTGCAATAGGAAGACGACACACTGGCAGGTTCTAGGGAGCTCTTGGGCATCTCATCTCATCTCTGTGACCACCTGAGTCATGCACCACAGCCAGAGAGGACACTGACCATCAGCACTTCCCAGCCTCCTACTCACAGAGCTGCCCGAGTCTCCTCTGGCTTTGGAAAAACACCTGAATTTCTGTCTCATCTCTCTTTCTCACATGGCAGAACTGAGCCTCCAACAGATCACAGAGCTGTTGAGAAATACAATTTCCACCCGGACCTTTTTACAAGACTTTAGAGGGACTAGTAACTGGAGAACACCTCTCCCCTCACCACAGTCATAATTATCTCATTGCAAGGACAGTGCTCACAGCCTGCTGCAGTCACCTACACCTGGCCTTCTCTAGAGCAGTTCTTAATGAGATGCAAACATATTAAAATTTGTCCAATAGTGAAGAATTTTCAGGTCATTCACAGAGCTTTCTGCAGTCACGGGGACGTGCACTGCCACAGACAACACAGCCTGGGCCTTAGAAAAAGCATTTGAAAGGAACTTCAAAACAGTGTCATAGCAGAGCAGACTAAGCCTCATTACGATCAGGAAACAAGTATATAGATACATATATATTTATAGCAAGTACTAGAATACTTTTTTGCCTTCTCTTCTTTTGTCTCCCCATCAGATCGTTTGGCAGATGCACTACTCGCATTTTTTTCCTCCCTCAGAGTCTCTTTTTCCAGTTTCTTGGATTTTTCTTTTCTCTCCAAGTCTTTTTCATCTTTTTCAGGCTTCTTAAGCAGCTACAAAGAAAACAGAAGTCTCAACTAAAAAGCTCACTCTAGTACATATTGTCTGGCACAACACCGAAATTGCATCAAAGGAAGCACAGTCCAGTAAGAAGTAAACATTAAAGGAATTTTACTGCAAACAGCAGTATTTCTAAAAGCTGGAGTGTATGAGTAAGCATTATTATTCACACAGCAGACTAGGATTTTTCTCCTAAACCAGGTCATTTTAGAAAGCTTAAAAATAGTCTCCATTCCATAGTGAATTCACAATCCTGTTTACCACAGCATGTACAACAGTCACACGACAAAAAAGGTTAAATGTTACTATGAAGCATTACAGCATGTAAACCTTTACAATGCCTACTATTGACTATTACAAAAAATCGCTAATTTACTAACACCAAACTCTTGTGATTCTTCACACAATACTCAAAGCACATTTTGAGACTGATATACAAATAATAGGGGAAAGGGAGTGTAACAGTTTGTAATAAAGAACTGTTCTAGACCTTAATCTTTGGTTCTTCTTTTGATCTGTCTCTTTCTTTTTCTGGGCATCTGTCTACTTTCTTCAATTTTTCTGCTTCTTTTCTCTTCCTTCTCTCCTCCTCTTTCCATTTTCTTCTCTCTTCTTCTCTTTGTCTTTTTCTTTCCAATTCTCTCCTCCTCCTCTCCTCTCTTTTTTCTTCCCTCAGTCTCTGTGTGTATAAAAGCAGAGAAATAGTGGATCTCCACACCAGAAAACATCTCTTTAAGGCATCAAGTAACTCTCCTCAAAGCTACCTCCATTATAAAAGAAATCCTCCTCTATTGTTTTCGTGAACCCAAATGTGTTACAGCAGTATTTTTTTACTCATAAACCTTGATTTGTACTGTCATAAAAACCCCAAACACAACGCTGGCCTCAGCCTTTATCATTCTAATTGTCATTAAATCTGCCCCATCTCTGATTTTTTCCATTGCTAAAGGTTAAGATAATGTTATGTGCCTGAAGATCATCTACGAGGACCTCAGCCATAACTGCCTAAAAATGGAAGCATTAAAGTGAAATAAAATCTGTTTTGGCAGTGCCACAGATGCTTGGCTGCGGTCAGAACATACACAAAGCACCACCATTCCTACAAGGACCAACATTCTAGTACTTCAAAATATGTGAACCAGGTGTAGACCAGTAAGTTGGGTCACAAGCTCCTTCAAAAGGAAGGACATAAACATATCAACACACACGTTGCAATATCCACACCCATGCTTTAAATGAGCAAACTGTGCTTGCAAACAAATTTCTGGAGGCAAGTCTTACCTGTTTGTTTTTCAAGAAGTTCAGTAAAGGAGTAGTCTTTTTAGCTGGAGAACATATAAAACAAATGTAAACAATCTGCCTTAACCAAAACTGCAATACCTACGCCAAAACACTGTATGACAAAGCATCCTTATGGATTCCTCTGCAGTGAAACAAGTATTCCAAACCTATCTCTGAACAGTGTCAACTATGAGGGTTCTATAAACTCCTCTAGGACACTAATATGGTACCCAGTACACCTCTATGTACAGGAATATTCAGTCCACACTAGCATTTTCCCAGACCCTCTCCATAAAAAGAAATCCCTGTAACAGGCTTAGAAAGAGCAACCTGGTCATTTTTTGGTGGTATTTTACCCAACCACAATACCTCCTAGCTTGTGCCTGCATGGAGCATCCCTGCTGACAGCACTGTGCACTAAACATCACTGAATCCCACTGGAATGCAGCTCCTCCACAGCCCAGTCTGGCTAAAAACCACCTGACCAGCAGCTTGAATAGGAAGGAACTTTGTCCTCTAAAACATAAACCTAGAGAAGCATTTAGAGCATGGGAATAAAACAAGATACACTGAATAATATTAGCCTAAAGGTTTAACAAATACTAAGCAGGCACACAAAAGAATTCAGTTTCCTCCAGGTTGAGAAATCACAGCTTCAAATTACAAACTACACGATTCTTTGTGCTCTAGGAAAACATAACGCTAGTACACAGATTTCCATACCTATTAGCTCTTTGTTTCTGGCCTCTATTTCCTCCAACAAAGTTTCAGGAGTGGAAGTTAATTTTTCATCATCTGCACTGTAACTTTCCAAAAACTTCTTGTATTCTGGATCTACAAGAACAGGGAAAATAAAGGAGAGGGAAAAAAAAAGGGGAAAAAAGTGATATATTATAGCATGAAAAGCATTTGAATTGTGCACTGCTGGAAGTCTGGGTTAGATTTCCATAAGTTGGGTTGTTTATATGCCATCTTTTCATAAGTTGGCAGCTCTCAAATGAGCTGCTGCATTGTGTTTGTCTGGGACAACCCTATTTAATAGACTTGCAGCTGACAAAGCATTGCTAAGAAGTTTCACATATGATTAGGCAAGCATACTATTGATGGAACTGTAGTGCCAAAGTAAAAACACATTCAAATTACTCCTAAGGTTTTCAATCCACACATGCAAAACAAACTATCTTGCTGCTATACCGTCTTCAATAGTTCCAGTTTTGGCATCCTTTTTCTTACTCTTCTTTTTTGCTGCTTTTTGGAAAGGTGCAAACTCAACTATGGCAGCATACTCTTGCCCTGTTAAGAGAAGGAAAAATACATTAAAATTGAGTCAAAACAGATATAAAATAGAACATATTGGCCATGCCTAAAGCAGGAAGGTAAGCCTCACATGGAACACGCAATACTAGGAAAGATTACTTAGCATAAAAAATTCTTGTATTTTGAAAGCCATTTAATTAAAAATCCCCACTTTGGGGAGCAGAATTCATGAACTTGCAACCCTCCTAAATAAGGAAGAGTCTTAAAGACAGAGCTTTGTCACAGAAAACATCCAACTGGATAAAACAAAACACATGCACTTGAAACAAAGCTCCAGGTGAAACCCTTCACCTGCCCAAGCTAACAGGAAGACTCTTGTTGGAACTTCTGCTAAAAGTGTACATTTCAGGTCTATCAATGAGAGAATAACAACTTTTAGTGCTGCCCAACATAAACATTTGTGAAAGGCAAAATTTAAAACCATGAGATGTGCTGAATACTTAGTGTGCAAGAAAGATCTTGGCTGCTGCTTTTACTGAACCAAGATGATTCAGCTGTAAATTGAAACAAGCAATAATTTCAGTTAAAAACTAACCAACAGATAAGTGCCACTGTTGGAGGTGCATAGAACAGGTGAGGGGAGAGGCAGAGAGCAACATCAGTAACCTCAGCTTCATTTGCTTGCACAGTGACAGCAGGTACTCATTTCCACTTTCACACTTGATACTCAGATGTGACAATGCAAGATTTCACCTCAGGAACAGGATTTATGTCAACACACTCCTACCTTGTGCATACCTAACTGGGTTTTACACACCATATACAAAATCCATTTAGAAACATAAAAAAAAATCCATGTAGATTCGTTTCCACCAAGCACCAGGAGCTTTCTGTGTAATGCTGCACGACACACATCTCAGGGACTAAACTCGAACGAGTCATTAGTGGCTGCTCACAGCCCTCCCTCCCAAACTCAGACAGCGCAAGGCACACAGGGGGGGGAGAAGCAGCAACACTTGCCCTTATGATCGACGAAAACATAGCCGTCAAAGCGATCCCTGAAGAGCACGATGTCCTCCTGGTTCTTGAAGTTGATGTAGGCTCTGGAGAACATGTGCGGGTACAAGCTGCGGAGACACAAACCCGGAGCGCTGGGCTGAGGGGGCGGCGGTGCCTCCGGGGCCCGCCCGGAGACAGCGGCGGCTCCTGGGAGCTCCCGGGCGGGGCCGGCGGCCGTACCTGGAGTCGTTGGCGAAGAACTCGAAGTAGTCGTGCTCGGGCAGGGGCTGCAGGTGCTCCTCCAGCTGCTCCTTCGTCAGGCTGGGCGGCAGCCGCCGGATCACCACCTGCGGCACGGCACAGAAAGGAACGGAACGGAACCTAAGTCAGGGCGGCGGCGGCGCCGGGTCGTTATCTCGGTCTCCCCACCCAGGGCGGCTCCTGCTGCCCCCCCGCGGCCCCGTTACCGGGACTCCCGTTCCCGGGTCTCCCGTTACCGGAAGAAGCCCTTTCCTGGGAGGGGAGGGGGGTGTCCCCGTTCCGGGGGTGCCCCGTTCCCGCGGCAGAGCCCGGTCCCAGGGCGGGTCCCGTTCCCGGGATGCCCCCTTCCCGGGGACGCCCCGCTCCCGAGCGGCGCGCGGGCCCCACCTTGCTGAGCGTCTCCTTCTTGTCCTTGGGCCGCTCCAGGCGGTCGAGCTCGGCGGCCCCGGCCCTGCCGTCCGTGCCGGCGGCGGGGCCCGACCCCGCGGCCAGGAGCGCCCCCGTACCGGTGGCGGCCCCGCGCCGCTCCTTGGGCCTGGCGTTCTCCTTGTCCTCCTTCATCCCGATCCCGATCCCGATCCCGGTCCCGGCCCCGCGCCCGGGCCAGGGCAGCGCCCCCGCGCCACCATTGGCCGCCGCCTCTCGCGAGACTGCGCCTCACAGAGGCCGCGACCTTCGCCGGACTACGACTCCCGGCGTGCACCGCGCTCGGCACGGCCCGGACAGGGACAGGGCGCTGGATGGGAATTAGCCCTGGGACCGGGATTGGCACTGGGGCCGGGATTGCGGCCGGGATTGGCACTGGGATCGGCGTCGGGCGGGCTAGGGCGCGGGCACGGCCTCATTCCTTGCCGAGGGACTCTTCCCCGGCGGTGCTGTCACTGCCACCGCCCTTCCGGTCGCGCGGGGCAGGCCGGGAGTGCCCCGGGACGGCGGAGCGGACACCGGCACCGACAGCGGGACACCGGCACCGACAGCGGGATGTGGTACGAGATCCTGCCCGGCATGGCCATCATGGGCGTGTGCCTCTGCATCCCCGGCTACGCCACCATGTTCGTACACCGCTACACGAACGGCGGCAAGGTCAGCGCGGGGCCGCCCCGACCCTCCGGTGCCCCGGGTCCCTCCGGGGTCCCTTCCCTCCCGGAGCCCCCCCTGCCCCCGCCGGGGCCGTAACAGGCCGCGCTGTGCCCGCAGGAGAAGAGGATCGCCCGCTATCCCTACCAGTGGACGCTGATGGAACGGGACCGGCGGATCTCGGGGGTCAACAAGTACTACGTGTCCAAGGCAGGTTTTTGGGGCACGGGCGGGACCGGCGCGAGGAAAGCGGGAGCCGAGCGCTGCTCCCCCGTCCCCCAGGCTCCGGGATGGGGCTCCTGGAGCTCACTCTGTGCAGGGTCTGCCTCTTTTTTTAATTAAAACTTGGATAATAAAGTAATTTGAAAACTGGCATTTTGAGCTGTGCCCTGTTGCATGTTAGTGGCAAGAATGATGCAGATACAGCTGTTATTTTTTTCCTTTTCAGGGTCTGGAGAACATAGACTAAGGTGGCAGCACTTTGAAGAATCTACGTATCTATGGAAAAAGATTTAAATAAAGATATTTGTGTGTTCAGCCTTTGTATCTCTGTTGCTGTAGACAGCAGGTGCCCACCAAAGGCACCCTGTCACTCCCCTCCCCAGGGCAGAGAAAATAAAATCAAATGCTTGTGGGTTGAGACAAGGACAGGGAGAGATCACTCAACACTTACCATCACAGGCAAACAAGACTCAACTCAGGGAAATTAGTTTTGGTGTACTGACAATCAAATAAGAGCAGGACAGTGAGAAAGAAAACCAAATAATTAAACACCTTCCCCCTACCCCTCTCTTCTTCATGGGTTCACCTTCACTCCCAGTTTTCTCCACCTCTTCCCCTCTGAGCTGTGCAGGGGGATAGAGAATGGGGGCTGCAGTGAATGTCATCAGATGTTGTCTCTGCTGCTCCTTTGTCCTCCTCAGAGGACTCCTCACACTCTTCCCCAGCTCCAGCACAGGGTCCGTCCCCTGAGAGTCCTTCGTGCACTTCTCCAATGTGAATTCTTCCCTGTTCTTTGTGAACTGCTCCAGTGTGGGTCCCCCGAGGGGTCACGAGTCCTGCCAGCAAACCTGCCCCAGTCTGAGCTCTACAGCCCACAAGTCCTGTCAGGAGACCTGCAGGGGTCTTCCCATGGGGTCACAGGCTCCTTTGGGTGCACCCTGTTGGCCTCTGTGGGCTGCAGGGGAATCTCTGCTCTGATGCCTGGAGCACCTCCTGCAGTACTTCCTCTCACATCTTCTCACTCCTCTCCAGCTGCAGTTGTGCAACTGCAAGGCTTTTTCCTCCCAAGAGACGCATCTAAGTTGCATAAGTTGCATTAAAGCTTTGGACAGTTTCCTCACTTAATGCACTCTGATACACACTGTCTGTGAGAGGAAGAAAAGGAATGCCAAGAACACTGTATTTTTATCCCTGCAGGAATAGCCAGTGTCACCTCCTGCAGCTTGGACTCTTCCCTCCCAGCACAGTAATATCCAGCAGTCTCAGTTTACAATAAAGCCAAAGCCTGCTTCTGCCACATCCTAAACCCGTTACGATCAATGCTTTTTGCTTGTTCAGCTGTGGCAAACACAAGAGGGAAATGCAGGTTTGTGTCACTGCCACTAACACCGATTCACTGGGAGACACAGGGTGTGGAACAACCACAACCGACAACGTGGCGTGAAGAAGGTGCAGAATCACACGAACCAGACAAATTTCTGAGTAATTTCTGTGTCAGTGCTCTCCCCTCGGGACAGGAAGCGCCTGTACCGGAGCACAAGGACTGGGACCCACACTTTGCTCATGTATTGAATCCGCGCAGCAGCCTTTTGTCATTTCCGAAGAGCAGCCGCTGGGAATTCAGCACACGGGGAGATGCTGCAGCATTGCAGGCCCCTCTCCGTTGGTCCTTTGCCTCTGAAGGGCTCTGGCTCACGATCGCTGCTGTCCAGAGCTGGACCGAGGCTCTGCCCGGCACAGCACAGAGCGGACTTCCCGAATTGCCGGCACTGGCAGAAACACGACAGCCGGGGTTTTCCTGACCACGCTGCCTTCCCCTTCCTGCAAACTCCCGGCACCGGGCAGGCATTTCCCCGGGCGCGGTGAACCCGCCGGGAATGCCGCCGGGAATGCCGCCGGGAATGCCGCCGGGAATGCCGCCGGGAATGCCGCCGGGAATGCCGCCGGGAATGCCGCCAGGAATGCCGCCGGGAATGCCGGGACCCCGCGCCGCCTCGCCATGGAGACGGGAGCGGGGAACGCCCGCGAGCCCGGGCGGCCGGACACCGGCAGGAACACCGCCGGGGCCGGGAGCAGCTCCTCGAGGCCCGGGATTAGTTCCTCTGGGACCGGGATCAGCTCCTCGAGGCCCGGGATTATCTCCCCTGAGAGCGGGAGCAGCTCCCCGGGGCCGGACACCCCCCTGGAGCCAAGAGCCCCGGGCCGGGCGGCTCAGCGCGGTGAGCAGTCCGTGTTCCTCAGGCTCTCAGACCGGCTCCCTCGCGCCGTGTTTGTGCGTTTCTCTCTCTAAAGGTGAAGCCAATGGACAAAGAAGGCGAAAAATCTGCCAGCGAGGGAAAAGATCAGAGCGGCCCAGAGAGAGAGGAGAGTGGTGCAGAGGGATGTCTTCCAGAGCTGAAGGAAAAAGAGAAAGGTATTGCATTTGCTCTGTTAGCACGTGTCGGGGTCTTTCTGGGAGTATTTGTCAGTATTTTATCTGTTTTAGAAGCCAAGCACGTAATCAGAAATGTCCAGTGGGTCACAGGCCGCGATTTCACAGTGGAGAGAGGGCGGCAGCAGATAGAAGAACTCATTTCTGTGAGTGATAATTCCATCCACTCAGGAAAGCCACACCTTCTCTCTGAAGAAGCACCCTTGTTCCTTTTTAGCACCGTCCTCAAGTCACCTCTGCTACACAGACGGAGTCTTAGTGTGCATTTATTCAACAGACATGGGATATTCACGAAAGCTGGCTTCACCACTCAGAATTTATTGAGGAAGAAGAACTGCAAGACAGCAAGAGGTACCATTACAGAGCTTGCTGGGGCATCCCGACACGCAGAAAACCCATCCCACGAGCAACGGCAAGTGTCTACTTTGTCATAGCGATCTCCAAACTCAAACCTGACGTAAGTACTCGAAAATGGCACGCGCCAGTCCTTTAAGGGACAAGAGGACAGGGGGCTCCTTTGGCAGGGAAGTGCCAGGGCAGTGGAGAGACCAGCCAAGAGCCAGCAGCTCTCACAGAGATGCTGAGGAGGCCTGGGCATCGCCAGAGCAATGGCAGGAGATCTTAACACAGCCTAATGGGAACACCAGTCAGTTGGCAAGGGGAGCAGAGCACAGAGCAGGAGGCTGTTCCCAAATCGACTGAAAGAACTTAAACAGAATCACACAAGATCCCACATGAGCTTTCCTGCTCTTACCATCTTCCATTTCCAAGTAACAATTGCTCTGGGCAGCTGTAAGAAGGGCTGAGTGGATGTGAGATGTGGAATGAAGGGTCAGAGTTGCTCTTCAAGCTGTCTCAGAATCCCTTTCCTGATCAGCATGAAGTGTGTCACCTGTACAATAAACCCTTGCAGCTCAAGAGAAAAAAGGAAATAAATTGCACAGAGTAGACTTCTTACTTCCAGCATGTCACACTAAACCTTAGTATTTCTACTTACTGGCTGTAAATCCCCAAGTAACGGTCTGTGTTTTAACCCCAGCTGGCAACTGAGCACCCCATGGCTACTCACTCCTCCCCCACCATGCTGTGGGATGGAGAACTGAAAATGTAAAAAAAAGTTTCATAATATAAAAAAATAAATAGAATAATAGTAACAAGTTGTGAGGAAAAAAGTGAAGAAAAAGCCTGAGACAGACAAGTGACGCAAATGAAAGCAATTACTACCTGCCAACCAATGCCCAGCCAGTCCCTGAGCAGCACCTTGCCCCAACCCAACCTTGCCACCAGTTTTACTACTGAACATGAGGCCAAATGGTCTCAAACATCCCTTGGTTCAGTTGTGATCAGATGTCCCAGCTGTGTCCCCTCCCAAGGTGCTCCTTGTGCACCTGCATCCCAGTCAAAATCAGCACAACAGGCCATAGCCACTGGTCAGAAACCTTACATCATAGCACACACTTAAAATTATGAGTCTTTGCCTTCACAAGAAAATACTCACAGAGGCTTTAAACTAAAAACTAATCTGTACCAGCAAGGTCACACAAACATCCAAGTTATTTTTGAAGGGGCAGATAGTAGCTCTTACAAATTACAATGTCTGCTCTCAGAGGGGCTGTAGGTGACCTCTGCCCTGTCTCTGCTCTCTTGCAGACCTCACCTGTGGAGGTTTTCTTCAGGCTGGAATGCAGCAGGCTGATTCGCAGGTAAATGTTTTTACTACTCTACCACTGACACAACTCAGGAGGTTCTAGCAAAGTTTTCCATGCCAAAACCAAACAGGGAGCTCAATGTAAATAAGTTTGCAGTAACAGCAGGGAGGTAGAGGATGCTGTCAAAATTTTGCTACACAAAAGGAAATGACCCTGCTTATCATTAGGTTCACTCCCCCACACGCATGGATAGCCACCCCCTGGGCATCTGCCTTCTCCGGAAAGAATTTGTCCTGCTTTCACAGATCTAAGGCTGGTCTTTATTGCAGCAAATAGGCTTGTCTGGTGAATAAAGGCCAGGTCTCAGCTGGCCAGACTTAGATTCACCATTATTCTTAAAATTTACCTTTTTTTATTCCACCTTCCAGGCCAGAAGAGTTTCAGTTTAGAGAAAAGTGGCTTAAGGACATCATCGAAAATAAAATAATCCTCATAGAAAGACTTTGTTCCCAATAAGCAGCTCCAATTCACCATCACCAATGTTGTGGAGAGACAAATAAACACCATGAAGGAAGAAAGGCTTTTCCTTAGCAGCATTTCTACTTTGTGAATACCTAAAAACCATTGAACCTGTGCAAAATCCACAATGCCCTGAACATGGCAGTTGGCTTTACATGTCAGTCCGTGGCAGGTATGGGTGGGTACAGCAGGAGGGAACCAGGTTCCAGAGGGTAAATAGGAAGAGACAGCTGGGAGGGATTTGCTGTTTGCAAACATCAGCTCTATAGAACTCCAGGGAAAATAGTATATAGGACTTTTATTTTCTTCATATAAATATACGAGACATCTATCTCTACTGCCAAATTTAGGGGAACAAAAAAAAACCACCTCTCAAAATCACTTTGTTTTTAAAAACATTTGAGAAAAAGAAGATCAAGGGGGATATGTTTGGAAATTGTTTTGAATCAAACACAACAGCCACATAAGCACTGCTTAAGCAAGGCCTCCAAGTAGAGTTTAAAGCAAATCATGTAATACTGGTGAAACAGATGAAATTAAAATACTACAGGAGTTAAAATAAGATTTTAATGTAGAACATTTTCATAGACATAAAACATTTCAAATATATTGAAAGATACATCCTTGTAACTACCTGTGTACATCCAGGGGTTCCAATCACTGCACCCCACTGCTCTGATGCCTATGTATAACATAGGAGAAAAAAAAAGCAAGCAACTTAGTTCTTCACTGGGGTTTCACTGGATGGAAGATCAGATCCTTCTATGACTTACTTTACACCCCAATTGCCATCTGCTTGCTCTAAAGTAACTGAAGCCCATCTGTATTAAATTACAAACCGATTTACAAAACTCATTTACAAAATATTTACAAGTCTACTTTGAACCACAAACCAAACTCATCTGTTTTGAGAAAAAACCTAAATCCAAAAGACTGGCGAAAAAATAGCGAAGTGTACAGTCATAGATCTTAAACAGGAACTCAGGAGTTCCTTCATTTTTGCTGCTCTTAGTAATAGCTTGTTAAATGTCTTTTCCAAGCTAAATGATTCTATGATTAATCAAAATAAATTGAATAAAAAAAAGATACTTATTTGCATTAGGTAAAAAAGCCTTCCCATGGGATCCTCCCCTTTGTCTGATTCAAAGCGAGCACAGGACACTGACACCTTTAATCTTCCCTGCCTGTTCCTGCCTTCCCTGCCCTGCAGCCTTTCACTTTACAGGGATTCCTTGTAGATGGTAAACAACTCATCCTAGAAAATCTGATGAAAGTAACTCTTGTTTCCTTGACACAAGTAATCCATTCCTGAGGCCTGGCCCTGTTGGGTGAAAGCCACTGTAGCACCTGCAGCTTTTTTCAAGTCCTGACAGGTTGCTGCCACCATCGCACGGTACAACCCTATGGTGTACACCTCAAACAAAGCACTATTTTTCCTCTTTGCCCTTAGTCTTTCTGTAAACCATCTCTCGGAAGCTCGCAAGGATCTTGTTCTCCCGTTTCCTCCTCTCCTCCTGGTTGAGGGATGCCAGGGCTCCCTTCTCATCCGCGCTGTAGATCTGGTTCTCCTTGCGCAGACGCACGGCCTCCATACGGCGATGTCTGCGGAGGGCACAAGCACATCAGTGTTGGCAGGGGGGTAGTGGTGCCACCCCTTCCACCCATCCACTAACCTGGATGGTTCTGCAGTCAGCAAGAAGTCCCACCTCCCCCAGGGCATCAGCTGCTGGCCCACCAAAATGTAAGTGAAATTCCCGTAGCCAGCCTCTCATACTTTGTCTCTGCCTGGAGAGCCAGCACATCGCTAGGGCTGTCCAAACATGCCACCTGACACAAGCACCCTCCTCACTTGAAATAAGGATAGTTAGAAGTACATTGCCTGGAAAGAACTTTTGCTCTTGAGGAGAAGGCATCCTTGAAAAACTAACCATCTATCTATAGCAATGGGGAGTTTGGTGTAGATTATTGCAAGCACACAGAGCACCTTCTGTGCTTTCAGCTAGAACTTGGAAGCACTCTTCCAATCAGCCAACAGAGAAAGGAGCTCTCGAAAATGTCACTGAATCCCTACCATCATCAAAACCATACCTGCTGCCACTCATGACATAACCAGAGCTCTCAAACGATGCAATCTCTTCGCTGGTCAAGCCGATTTCACCTCTCCGGGGAATACGTTTTCCTGCTTTCACATACTCTGCCATTGCTGCACCTTCACCAGGCAGCAGGGCATGACCATAGCTAAAAACACAAGTGAAGATTTCAGTCCCAAACAGAGAGAACGTGAGCTAAACATCCATATCCTGTTCACTACCAGATACAGCTGCATTTTTAAACACTTTCTTATTCTTTCCCACATATTGGCCTATCCCTTCCATTGCTAGACCAGCAATAAAATTATCAGTTGACCCCATTCTGATTAAACAGCAGTGAAGTCACTACAAAGTCACAATACTGCAGAGCATTAGAATAAAGGCATCTTAACAATTGATTTCCTAGCAATTAAGGGTAAAAAGCACAAACCAGACTTTTCTACCCAAATTCAGGCCAAGGGAAAGGCTGGCACCACTAGCGCTTCTGTCTGAGTTTCTGGCACAGCATGTCTCGTCTGCATGCAATATTGTAGCAGCCCTTTTGAACAGTAACTGTAAAACTTCGTTTACTGGATTTGACCTAAGTGCTGTTAGAGCCGGCTACTCACTTCAAAGGCCTGTCATCCTGAGATGCATGAGTTTTGGGAGCCTCTGGTCCAATCAAGCTATCAGCTTCGGTATTTTCTGCAACAATCAATGAGGAAGATTGATATTGTGCCCATTGTTCTTTGTTATCAGAAGTGTTACACAGGCCAGCAAGACCTAACAAAATTCACAAAAAAGGATACCAAAAAGTTTCCAGTTTAGAGCCAGGTGAACTTACTTGATCTCTCAATCCAGAGATCATCTCCTTGAAGCGTTTCATCATCAGAATCCTCACTACTCGAATCACTGGATTCCTTCCTGTTCTTCTTATTTTTCTTTTTCTTATACTTCCTCCTGTGATAAAATCAGACAGACATGCTATTTACCAAAACTTGCTTGGAATCACACTCAAATAATTAGTATCTCAAGGTAACTTCTACCTATGGGAAGACTGGCCATCTGCATATGGATTGTTGTTTTTACACAGAAAACACCTTACAGTGAAGCCAAGACAATATATACCCTGTTATGCTTTTCACAGAGTGTTAGAAAGTGGCTTTGCACTTGCAGGTAGTTGTCTACGCTGCATTGTTCTGTAGATTTAAGGAAAATCTATCAAATTAATATTATTTGCCAGAACTTACAGCCTGAATTACCAGAGTGCTCAGGCTCCCTCAGGGCCTGCAAAGGAAGTGAAGCTGCCCTCCAGCCAACAGCAGCCAGAATTACACACACCAAGCTGGGCACTTACTTTTTGCTCTTCTTTTTCCTCTTCTTGCTTTTCTTTTTATCTTCATCTGTAAAAAGGTTCATATATTATCAAAAAGAAATGATAACTAAGTAGTTCACTGCCTTGATTGGAATTCTCTAGTACACACACAGCTTCTCAGACATGACTGTTTAGGTACCAAAAAATACTGTGAAAGCATTAGAAAGCTGCCTGCAGTATTGATCAAAATGAGGACACATCAAACAGCTGACTGCTGTGAGATGCCCAATAGATGTTTAATTCAGAAATCCCATTTCCTGAGGCCAGACTGCAAACACTCAAGGAAAAAACACTGCAAGCCCAGCAAGATGGCCAGAGAAAAGACCACTGGATTGATACTGCAGCTCTGTAATTTCTGTACACAGCAAGTGTGCAATAAAAGCCAGATGTGTCACTTTGTGTTCAGCTCTCACACATCACCCAAAACCCTCTTGTCTTACCACTGGAGTTCTGCTCGGACTCCGACTCACTGTCACTGTCCTCAGAATGTTTTCTGTGCTTTCTTTTGGATGCCTTACGTTTTTTCTTCTTTCTTTTCCTCTTCTTTTTCTTCTTTTCCTCTAGAATGTTTTTCAAAGATAACATTAGAGAACAAGGATAACTAGCTCCACACGTATCTCCCAATCTTCCCAAGGCAATGCTTGACTTTGAACTGGAGCTCACTCACTTCCACCCACCAAAGCCAGTAAACTTCCAGCAATCAACTGCAGCAGATTCTAGACTTCAGTAGCTTCCCATTTACAAAATAATCTGTGTAAGCCAAACAAAGTACCTTCTGAGCTGGAATCCGAAGAACTACTCTTAGATTTTGCCTCTTCATCTTCTACCGGTGTGTGCTCGTCAGAGCTGAACAAAAATAATAGTGTGCTCTTTAAAATCTATTTTGTATTACTCAAGATCAAAGACACACATATGACCAAACACATGCTTGCAGATTTTGAGTCAGTACTTGCAATGGAGTAAACAATTAAAGAGCTAATTAGCACCATGGGAACTCCTTTCAGAACCACAATACAAATGTTCTATTCAATCACATTATTAGATAATTGTTATGTTGAGATTATTTTGGGGGGGAGAAAAATAGCAATCTCATTAAGCTGATTCAGAAGTGAACTGATACAACAAGAATTGTGGCAACGGGACAAGTGCTGGCATAAAGAATTTTTGTAAATTAAACTGACATAATACTAAAAAAAGGGAAGAAGAAATAATAAGCCTTACTCAGGGTCAGGAACCTTCGGCGACAGCCCCCAGACTTCAGGTGCTCCCAGTTCTCCAATTCTCTCTCTCTCATTGAGTCTCCTGTAAAGGAAAACACCTTTTTTACCTAATGCAACACCTGGCGCACAAACGTTTTCAGTCCGGCCCCTGTCACCATTTCTAGCGGCCCGAAGCAGCCCCAGGAACGAAAACAACCAACCAGGCGCACGGAGCCGGGAAGGCGCCACGACCCCCCTCCCGTCCCGCTCTGCCCGTGAACGGCAGAACGGTGTGCGGCACCCGGCAGCATAGTCCCGGCCCCGGGCCGGCGCTCGCCTTTGCCGCAGGATCTCCTCCTTCTCCTTCTCGTAGTACTCGGGCCAGCCCTTGCCGTGGTGGTGGTGCCCGTGGTGCGCGGCGGAGCGCGGCGCGCCGGGGCTGCGGGACCGGGACCGGCTGCGGCTCCGCCGGTGGCTCGGGCGCCTCGGGCCGTTGCGCTCGCGGGAGCGGGATCGGGAGC
>VXBA01001917.1:2336678-2369068 GCA_013399895.1 Serilophus lunatus | reverse complement strand
AACACCGGCGGCGGCGGCGGGAGCGCTGGTTCTCACGGGGAAGGGGCCGCGGGGACACGGGCGGGCCGCGCTCGGTGCCGTGCGGGGCCGCGGGGCTCCGGCCTCGGCCCGGCCCAGCCCGGCCTGCGGAAATAAAGTTTTGCGAGTAAAATTAGAGCCCGTAACTCTGTGTTCCGTATTTTGCTGTTGCGTTTTGGCAGCTTTTTGGGGTGCTTTGAATGGGCAGTGCCGGGAGATGGGTTCATTTGACTCTGCGGGTCTGTTTGGTTGCCATGCTGCCCCGGTGTCTGGGGTTTAAATGCGAAGTCTGCCAAATATATGACGGGAGGGTTAAAAAAAGTTTATTTTTCTGAGGCAGGAAGTGCAGTATCCGTGGCGTTTTCATTAACTCAGTGCACTGGTAATGTACAGGCTCACAGTCTGACCCATAAATAATTTCATGGTTTTGGGCATTCCCATAGCAATTTACAGAATATTTTCACAGTCAAAAAGAAATACCTAATAATGTTTAAAGCTGTTTGAGGGATCTAAATCTTCCCTCTTCTTGGTTTTGAAATTCACCTTATTTGCTGTTGCGTAATAGAGGTTATATTCAGAATTGCACTTACCTTGTGTAGAAGGTGAAAGGACAAACAACAAGATACAAATTTGCAGAAGGCTGTAGCATATATCCTTATGATCAGTATCTCAGATTTGTTTCCTTGAAAAGAAGGAGACAGTAAATACGGGAATGTTGTCCTACAGTTAAAACTAAGTCTGTATTTTTACTAACGTGATTCTTTTTACTTTTGTAGGAATGGAGGGGAAAAAACTGATTTCTGCAACAGACATACAGTATTCTAATGTGCTGCTTCAGTCTCTGAATGAACAACGTGGCGATGGACTTTTTTGTGATGTTACAGTCATTGTGGAGGACCGGAAATTTCGAGCTCACAGGAACGTCCTTTCGGCCTCAAGCACATATTTTCACCAGCTTTTCTCAGTGGCTGATCAAGTGGTTGAACTGAGCTTTGTAAGAGCAGAAGTTTTTGCAGAAATCCTTAATTATATTTATAGTTCCAAAATAATCAGCGTTCGATCCGATTTACTTGATGAACTGATTAAATCAGGGCAACAGCTGGGTGTTAAATTCATAGCTGATCTGGGCATACTTCTGTCCAAAGGGAAAAGTGTGCCAGGCAAGGACAAAGATGATATCTCGGAAACTTCAGCTTCTAGCCCAAGTCAAAGGGATGCTGAAATACAAGTACCTCTAATCAGGCCAGAGAGCCAAGAGGCAGCAGATGGGATGCCAGTTATAACACAGTCATTCTCCTTACATGGCATAGAATACGAGACTACAAAAATTACAGTGAGCGACTCGGATGAGGAAGATGATGATGTAATTTTTTGTTCTGAGATTGTTCCTCCAAAAGAACGTACTATAGATAAAAATGCTGTAAGCCAGAACCAGCTTTGCTCAAGCCCAGCTGGAGCTTCTGACCCAAACCCCTGTAGTAGCAGTGGCTCTCCCCTTTTGACAAACTCCACAGCAGCTCAAAACCTCACTTTGTCTGCCAGTCAGATAAGCCCAAACCAAACACAACCAGGTGCTGAATCGCTTGTCCCAGTAGCTCCTCAGCATTTTACTCCCAACATCATTGTGCTAAACAAGCCTCTGCTTAACACATCACTTGGTGCCGGCGCCTTGCATCAAACACATGTGACCCCTACAATTAATTTACTTGAGGAGAACCAGCAGCCATGTAGTAATGGCTGCTTGCCTGAAGTGGAAACAGCTGCTGTCGATGATGAAGAGGTTGTTGAAGATGATGTCGACATCATTTGCTCCTCTAGTCCTGGTTCAGTCAGCAGCAGTTCTTTGGTTCAGCAACCTTCTGTTGCTCAGGCAGCGAGCACTGAAGGATCAGGTGTACAGAAAAAACAGGTAGTTACATTTGCACAAGAGCCATTTGCTAAACCTGGAGATTTTAAAATAAAAATCTCGGATGTCCTTAGTGGAAACAAGGAATTCGGTTCGAGTATAGCATCAAAGAATGTGGCAGATGGTCAGAAAATCATAACATTAGATACAGCAACTGAAATAGAAGGCTTATCCACAGGCTGCAAGGTGTATGCCAATATTGGTGAGGATACATATGACGTGGTCATCCCTGTAAAGGGCGATTCTGAGGAAGGGGAAGTCAAGCCCGAGGACACACCCAGAACATCTGGTGACGATTCTTCACAGAGGAAACGCATGAAAGTAAAGCACGACGACCATTACGAGCTCCTGGTGGATGGCAGAGTGTGCTACATTTGTATTGTGTGTAAGAGATCCTACGCCTGTCTGACGAGCTTACGGAGACATTTCAACATCCACTCCTGGGAGAAGAAGTACCCCTGTCGCTACTGTGACAAGGTGTTTGCTCTGGCAGAGTACCGCACCAAGCACGAACTCCAGCACACCGGGGAGCGGCGCTACCAGTGCCTGACCTGTGGCAAGTCTTTCATCAACTACCAAGTCACGGTGTCCCACATCAGGTCAGTCCACAGCCAAGACCCTTCCGGGGACACCAAGCTGTACCGGCTGCACCCCTGCCGGTCCCTGCAGATCAGACAGTACGCCTACATTTCTGACAACTCCAGCAGGATCCCCGTCATTAACGAGAACGGAATTGTGTATCGTGTTGGCTCAGGGAAGGATGGCACTGAAGGAACAACATCTGGCTCCCCAGACAAACAAATCACCTGGGATGACATTTTCGTTCCGCAGGGGAATGATACGATTTTTAAACAAAATCCGTCAGAGGGAAGTACTGAGTTTGAGTTTGTAATACCAGAGTCTTACTGAGGTGTGTTAAGGATTCAGTGTAGAAATACTGCAGCTGTGTCAACTGAACTGTTAAAATTGCTGTGAAGTCAAAGGTGAAAGACGAAACTTGTTCTATGAAGTCACCAAATGGTAGCAATTAGTTGGGTTATGTTGACTGCATTGGTTTGTGGAAGTTATTAATCTTTAAATTTACCTGAAGAGAGAGTAAGACATTTCCAACGAGCTGGCAGTGTTTTCTGGTATTAAATTTGATCAAAACATAGAATTTGTAGCTTGAAAAGGTACAATTTCTTCTAAAGAGCTAGAAATATTTCTAAAATAATTGAACTATTTTCTGTACCCATACTTATTATGGAAACCCTTTCTTTCATGTTAGCATTTCAATGCTAAATTATGTTTAGATGTTAACCATGAAAATGGTAAGATTTTTTTCATTGTAGTCTCTTGGTCATGGAACCATTTAACAAAAATAACCCCACACCTCGCATTTGTGAGCAATGCATTACTGCAAGGGGCCAAAGTAAATGATTACTGCTACACTGGAGTAGTGTATTTTTGAGCTAGCATCTTAGTTCTGCTTTTATAAACATGATAAATTATCTGTCTTCATGCAAATAGTCTTGTCAATGATACTCAGTTAGGGCTGACTTGAACAATTCCTACTTACACTTGGCGGTATGGTGAGCAGAGTATCCAGTGTCTGGAACATTTTATTTCACTCTTTCTGCAAAGGGAAAAAAAACCAAAACCCACAAAGCTCTATAGTGAAGAAGCTTAGAACACTTAAGAAGGAGGTAATTTTATATTCTTAAAGTTTGAGCAATAGTGTTATGTTTTCTTATTGCTGGAAAAAATGCCAGTAGCTAGTGTGATATAAAGTGATGTTTCTTTTCTCGCTCTTCAAGAAGAGCTTCAGTCTGGAATTTTAAAAACAGTAACACTTATGATAATTTTTCATTTTTTTTTTTAAGCTGAAAGCTTCTCAGAACTATGAGGTGATGATAGTGCTGTATTGGTTCAGCCCTGAGGCTGCTGAGGATCTTGTATGCCTGTTTTGTTTCTTCAAGTGAAACAGGGATTTGGATTTTTTTTCTCCCCCATTTATAGATTGTGGAAGCATGAGGACTAAACCAGCAATCAAAAAATACTCTTTATTCACTATGATCTTTATTCACTCTTGTTCACCAGTATAATTTCTCTGTGGTTGTCTAGTCACCTGTTTTCAGGTTTGGGTTTATGATGTTGTCCTTTTTCTCCTTGCAGTTTGTACATGTTTAAGCTCTTAGAAGATTAATTAGATGTCCCAGCTTGTTCAGGAAATGGTAGATCTGAGAAAAACAAACAGCCATCTATTGATTCATAGTTTAGAATTTGCAATGTAGTGACTTCTCAAATTTTTGGAAATGGTAATATGAAAACTACACAAGTTCTAGAGATGACAGACTCGTGCATAGTCCTAGTTAGTTATTGTAACTTTCGTTACTTAAATTCCAGGTACAGGTGTTTCATGTTCTAAGTAAGCATCTTGATCCTGTTACTTTCAAAATTAATGTTTTAGACATACAGGACTCTAGGCAGAAAGGCAACTAAATGGTTCAAATACAGCGTAAGCTACAAAAAAGGATACCAGAAATCCATGTGAGCAACGATGGGAGGAGGATTTCTTTACTTTCTTTACCTTATGCACTTCTCTTCTGTTGGCAAGAACAGGGTATACTGGTTATTTCCAGATCCTGTTGCAGACCCCTTGGAATATAATGGGGCATGTCTTAAGGGTTACAGGTGGAATGTTAACTGAGGTGGCATTTCAGCAGTCAAACATAACCCTTATGCAACATGAGCATGAGTTGCCTGTGTTGGTGCAGGTTGGTGCTGGCTTGTGCTATGGAGGGACTTCCTGAACATTGTGACAAGACAAATACAATGTCATTTTTTTACTGATATGACACATGTTTAATCACAGAATATTCTGAGTTGAGAGGAACCCACAATGACCATCAAGTCCCACTCTGAAGTGAATGGCCCATAGGGGGATCTGGACTTAAGCATACATTGCAAAGTGTGCAAAATTAATGGCTATCACTATTTGCTGCTGATATATTTAAAACCTTAAATTAAACTGTGCCTATTAAAGGTCTCTTTTTGGAGGAAAACTGGAAAATTAGGGCTTTGTAACTATTTTTGCTAGAAGACTCGTGCTTGCATGTGTCTCAGGGTCTTCAGTTTTCCTTGGAAGTGATTTTGATATCCAAAGTCCAGAGGTCATGTAAAGCATTTTTTTATTTCACTTCCAGTATTTATTGGTTTGGAAACAGGTTAAATCCATTCCTTTAAAACTTTATATAGGGCCATGAGCTTTTATATTTAGGTTTCTGGCTATTGCACTTATATTTGTGGTTTTGTTTGTTTTTGTAAGCATTTAGCTTTCAGTTTAACTTAATGAAAAAAAACTTATGTAAATATTGAGAAATTGGCTTTGGGGGAATGGAAGAAAAGGGTTGAATCTGACAAAGCATTTAATATAGAAATTAAAGATTTCAATAGACTGTGGTAGCAAACCTTACAGTCATACAGTTTATATATATGCATATAAAACCATTAATGGATCTGCTGCAGAATATGGGAACGGGGGCTGCATCCTCACTGTCTGGTGTCTTTGGGGATTCATACCTAACATTCCACTATGTGAACTAAATAAATACTGAGATAACATTGACTGCTTATTTATTTTGTACTGTTAAGGCATGCAGCTTACAAAAAGATGCAGAAGCTGACAACTATATACATTGAACTCTGAATTCTACAGCTATTGCCTAGGAAATGTTCCACGTGAAAAACATTCCTTGGTTTTCCCAGACCTGTGATGTATATAGTTGTACAGTCCTTCCTTAACATACTTTCTAAAGTTGTGTTCCACTTTTCATTAATCAATACTTGATATTAGTTCTTAGAGCTTTCTATGGCAAAAATAAAACACTTTAATTCTAAAGATGGGTGTAGCATGTTTCTTTTTAATTGCAGCTCAACTTACACAGTCTAACATGTTTGATTACCAAGTCTGGAACTTCCAGGTCTTTGGGAATAGGAGGGAACACACAGGGTAAGTTTTGTTGGACCTTAGTTTTGTTTGTTTTTGTTCAACCCTTTCCAAGAAAGCAAACCACGTGAACAACTCCAGGGTGTTGTGAGCCAGATGCTGCGATGGATATGAACGGGCAGAGCTGCTGTGGAACAGTCTGACCAACTGATGCTGTCACTGCAAAATATGCTCAAAATGAAGAAAGACACACACGCAGCATCCAGTGCAATGCATTTCAGCTCACTCATGGTTTGGGCTCCTCTTCTCCACAGCTGCTGAGTGGTTGTAGTTCATGAGGGAGATCCATTGCTAACAGAATGTAATAAGTAACAAATCAAATGATGTTTTAGATACCTTTATCTCCTTGGCATAGGGCTTCCACCTAGCTCTGCTAAAATCAAGGAGCAGCACAGAATTAGGCCCAAGGTAAATAAAGGAGACACCAAGACCACTCTGGCTGGATTATTTATCTTTGTGTTAAGCAAAAAATCAGCAGAAATAACTTTACAGTGCTTGAGGTCAGGGCAGGATTATGAAGTGTGGGGGCATCTGGGGCTTTCAAAAACAGAACTGAAAAAAGATGTCTTTGGCTAATTCTGGAAGAAACACATTTCCACTATAGCAAATGGAGGTAGGGGGTTTTTGTGTTTGGTTTTTCTTGTCCTAGATTTTTTTAATTCAAGATGAAATTATTCTGGAGTTTCTCAACATTCAAGATGATTCTAAGACAGGAAAGCTGCTGAAATGTAAAATGCAATTTATAAATGTTTACAAAAGTCACACAGTTTTATTTAACTTTGGTAAAGTAATAAAAGGGTACATATGAGCCACAATCTTGACATTCTCATAAGAAATGATGAATACAGTGTAGAATGTTGCAGTTACATTAAATGCTTAGTTTACTCAAGCAGAAGGAAACGGGTAATTAAAACAGAAAATCCCACCAGTAATTTTTTCATATGTGAACATGGACTTGTCCTTTTATAGTGAATTTAAAGCAGCAATGTAATTTTTGCTTAAATACTCCTTAGAAAAAATGAGAATTTGGATATGTCCTAAGTTTAATATTTTTCAACTCAAAACCTCTGCCAGTAAGTTATGTTCCCCTCAGAAGTTTCTCTCCTGTCCTGTGGTGTCCCCTAGTCCTTCTAGCCCTATTTAGTTGACAGGCACAAAGGGTAGAGTGTTTGTCAGAAGTGGGACAGGACTGTCAGCTTTTATTTCAAAGATACAGCAATAAAATATTTCCTGATACTGAATTAATGTGCCCTTCTGATTCTAGTTTTGTGGGGAGTTTTATCAAGAGAAGTGCTGTCTGGTTTGAAATTGTCCATGATCTCTTTATCAAGATTAAATTCAGTAAAATGTAATATAAAATGGAGGATGCCCTAGTATATAAATTTATTTCCAGAACAGAAGTTTATAGCTGCACTTCAACAATCTATAGTAAAACTAAATGTTACCAGGATATGCTCTGCATACACTACTGCTTTAAATCCCATGAGTTGTATTCTTTTCTCCAGCTGTTTGATTTCCTTCTTACTGGAGAAAAGTTACACTTGCTTCTGGATAAACATTATTATCCTTTAAGGAAGTAACATATTGATTATCGCCATTAGTGGAAATGGCAAGGTTAACACATAGTCTAGCCTAAAGGCTTTGCAAATGCATAGGATTAAAAACAGCATTTGTAAAGTGTGGGTGTACTTTGAAAAGTGAGATCAGAGACTTCAGTGTGTTTTCCATGTTGATGGCATTTTAATGGATTTTTTTTTAATAGATTAAAAGTAGATGCCACAGTTTAAAATGTAACTGGATTTTCCCCCACCTCCCCAGCATGTGTTCCACTTCTCGATTCTGAAAGCCAGATTTAACTTTTGGGTGCCTTTTTGTCTGCATCAGTTGCAAGCAAAGGTAGGCAATTAAGGATTAGAGTCATTAGGAAATGAAATCTTTAGGAAATAAGGGGTAAAATGTCAATACATCATTTTTATCCCTGAAGTAAAAGCAGCTGAGAACGCTCAGGTTGAGCAGCTCAGATCTGAACACTGTCATCTGAAATCACTTCCTAGAGTAGAACCACACTTTACAGGTCAGTGTGTCACATATCAAAGCTGACCTTCTTTTGTTATACCAGATGCATGCAAAATCTGCTGGAATCTAGATCAATCAACACAGTCATCAGCTGAAGATTAAATGAAAGTCACAACAGTAATTGCAAATTCCTCAGTTTCATCTTATATTACAGGGTGTTGAATTTTACTGCGTGAGACTTAGATCTTGGAGAACTATTAGTGGATATTCCTTATGTACAGCCCATAATACAGCTACTAAAACAGTGCTTATTCAGGGTGCTGATTCAGTTCATTAAAAAAGTTAAAAGTACAAGCTTAAAAAAAATTCCCAACCAAATAAAAGGGAAATAAACAAATTAATGTTTTCACTGCACTGTTTCAGTGACTTGTGGACAGTTCCTGATGCTCTTTATAGGAATACACAGATGATTCAGGCAGTGCAACCACCTAAACTGACTTCAGCTTTACTTAAACAGAACTCAGAGAGACACAACTCCATTTCACTTTCTATCTTAAGGTGCATCCTGAAATAAAAACAGCTTGCCTATTAGAGGTTCCCCCCCCTCAGAAAAGCACTATGCAAATTGTTTTGCTACACATAGGAGACTATACTATGAAGTTAACTCTTCAACAGCATTAAAGTTTGAGACACTGTCACACTTCCCCCCAAGATTTTCCAATGTGCAGGCTACAACCAACAAGAGATGTGAGCCAGGCCTTGTCCCTCTCTATCTCCCCAAAATCCCAGCAACTAAAGCCTGAAGGCCAAACCAAACCAGCATCAAGTCATGCTGTTTGCAAGTGCCCTCGCCTTAAATAGATTGATAGTCTCTGGCAATTATTGATCTTGGCTGCCCTTACTTCGGCTTGGCACAAGATGGAGTAAGGCAGACCAGAATCTGTCATCTGTGTCGGATCACTTCATTAAAAATCAAGGACTACATGAACCAAAGAGGCTGAAATTTAGGTCACCTGCTACTCACTGACACTTTAAAACATCAGCAGTCTGTGCCCTTCATCACAGGCCATTGTTAAACTTCTGAAATAAATCTCCCAAGAAAGAACAGTCCAATCTAATACTTGTATTTGCAATTACCTTCTGTTACCTATCCTCCTGCTCCCTCCCACAATAAAATATAAATACAAAATGTTCACAATTACTTCAATGGCAAATATTTTTTTCTTCTTTCCCACATTCTTTATGGTGTGTAAGGTGGTGGCTTTTCAAAAGGTGGAAAATACGGTGGTGAGTAACGAGGTGGTGCATTAGAGGCCCACATATAGCTGGGAGATGGTGACATGGACGGGGGGTCATCGGAGAGGCCAGAAGGGGTCGAGGCTGGGAACATGCTGGAATGCTGCAGGGAGACAGCAAGAAGGTTGTAATGTAACCACTTCATAATGTGAAGGGCCTTGGAAGAATGATACTTGATTATCAAGCAGTTTTAAATTAACATTTCAAGGTTCGCCTCTGCAAAATGTGCAGATGTAACAACTCGGTTACTTCCATTTGCTCCTGTGCTGGCTTTGGCTGTGAAAGAGTTAATTTTCTTCAGTGCCGTTGAGTATGGGGAGGTGGTTTGGATGTTTGCTGGAAATAGTTCTGATAACTTATCTCTTACCCAGAGCCAAAGCCTTTTCTGCTCCTCACCCCTCCCCACAGTGAGGGGGCTGGGAGGGGACACAGCTGGGGCAGCTGATCCCAACTGAACCAAGGGATATCCCCGACCATTTTGCTTTGCTTGTGCATGTGTGGCCTTTGCTTTACCTATTAAAATGGCTTTATCTCAATCCACAAATGTTCTCACTTTAACCCTTTTTATTCTTCCCCTGATTCCACTGTGAGGGAGTAGACAAGTGCCTGTGTGGGGCCCAACTGGTCGAGGACAAACCAAAATTCCTCAGGCCACTAAGAGAATGTGGTTTTGTCCCAGGCAGTCGTGCTGCCCTTGTGGTGCTGTTGGCCATCTGGCCCACCTGAACAGGCCACCTGCAGAGCAAACAGGGTTTGGTGGTGCTTGGCCACCCCACCAGCACGCTGGAGCAGAGCCCAGGCACCACACACCCCTTCACCACCCTTTAGCTGCGGGCATGGACTGAAATCCCAAAGGTGCCTGGTTTAAGGCCTGGCAGAGGAGGATTTGCACTGTGTTGTCAGGGGCATGGGAGTTCCCATGGGAAAATGGCACTAATTCCTCCTGGTGATGAAAGGCAGAGAAGGCCAACGCTGATCTGTGCTCTCCCTTCAGAGCCAAACGTGGCTCAGGGCCTGCGGAAGTCAAAAGGCAGGACTGAGACTTACTCACCCAATTGCCCCAACCAAGAACACAGTGGGGAGTAAGGTACTGGCACTGCTTCCACCAGGGCCTTTTCCTCCTGCCCAGCTCCCGTCATGGCCCAATGCAAAGGCCTGGTGCCTTCCCCCCCACTGGAGGAGTGTGGAGTGGAGCTGGGCGGAGTGTCACTACCCACGGCACAAGTGGTGGCTGCTTCAAAACCCATCAGCTCTTCCAAAAGTCAGAGAGCTGGATCTGCCATTTTAGAGTTGTGTGTGAAAGCCAGGCTCTTGCAGGGGCACAGGCTTCCGTAGAAATTCTGAAGTGGTCATTGTTTTCCTGTGAAAGATGTGTGGGATGAGTGGGAAGCACTCTTGCACCACAGGGAGTGCATCCTTTGAAAGGAATTTGAGAGGCAAGACTAGGCTTGCTCTGTACACTGTAGGATGCAGGGGAGAAGGTGTCAGGGTGGTACAGTCACTGCATGGAGCAGAATAGGGTTCAGGGCAAGAGTCTCCACAGCCAGAGGCTCAACTTCCCTGGAAGGTACGCAAAGCTTGGACTTGGAATTGCACCTGGAAGAGAGACTTGTTTATATTAAAGTTAGATTACATGAAGGTATGCCCAGCTTTTGTGCTGACTCCTAAGACAACACCTGAGCTCACAGCAGTGAGACCCAGAGACTTTGATCTGTCTGGCTGAGCTGTAAGGATTAGCAGAGCCCAGCAGTACATCCAGTTAAAAAGCAGGGAAATCCACCATGCTGAGATCTCTACAGGTACTGGGGCTGCTGCACTGGAAAACCTTGAGTCAGACAGTACTTAGAGCCACTGAGAAGCTGAGAAGAGAACTTTGCAGCAGAGCTTGGTTTGGCATGCACTGAGGTTGGCATTTTTATAAGCGATACACCAGTGACTGTCTCAGGTTTCCTTAATCTCAAAAAATTAACAACAAATCTGTATAAATAAATCCTAGAAATTCTGATATAAGTGTTCAAAAATATCTAGGTAGCCCTAACAGGAGTGATGTCTATGGCATTAGCAGTAAAACCAGAAAGGTTTAGATTTGTGTTACCTCTAAGGCACGGCTCTGATGAGGGAAGTGGTGGCAACCACAGAGCACACCTCTTAGTTGATGTGTAAGACTTTAAACTTCTGTTAATAAAAAAAAAATCTCCAGCCCTGATGGGTGCAAAGAAAATACATGATGTCCTCATCTGCTTCCACAAGTAAAAGTTGATGTTGAACTCAAGGTTCACATGAAAGCACCATTTCCAACAGCACAGCTGCATAACTCAGAAGAGGAATGGATACATTACAGCAGAAGTGATGTTTGCAGGGACTGCTCTTGGACCAACTGAAGCACATGGGAAAAACCCCATACTTCAGAAGCTCATCTGTTTCTCTCAGACACAGAAGATGGCCAAATAGAATCAAGCACCTGAACACCTGGTTTTGCCTCTCTCCTCAGAACACTGCTGTGCCAGAGGCAATGCCTATTTTTAATGTGGCCTGTAGTAGTGAGCAGTGGGGGAGGCAGGCAGGCACCAGTCCCTTCACTTCAAAGCTTTCAGGAAAACATTGCCTTAGTAAGAGAGAGCACCACCAAGGACCTAGTCTTTCCTACCCAGTAGGAAAGATTCGGTATTTTCTGCAGGAACAAGAAAATTAAACTGTGTGAATGACAGGAAGACAGGTTTCCAGAGTCCTGCAGGACTGGCTGGATTTAACCTTGCTGCTAAGAGAAAACATCCTGTAAAATTCCCCACCTGAAAGTCATATGCAGAGTAGGGAGGCAGGTGAGGAGTGCTGTGGTAGTAGGTGTTGTAAGATGTCACTTGTGGCCTTGAGTAGTAGGACACTGAAGGGTGTGCATTTTCTACCGTACAGTTCAGTGTAGGGAGGGAAGGAGTCTGTTAAAACAAAAAGAAGAGAATTTCAGGCTGCTAACCAAGTCACAGAAAACTGACAGCTGAATGAAAGCAGAAGTGATTTAGAGAAATACTGTCTGTCTTTCGACCTCAACTCTGTTGAATCAGCAACTGGCAATCTGGTTCCCTCTCAGGCAGCAGATAAGTACCAAGGTAATTTCATTCCTCAGCCACTCTGTTTCCTCTCAGATTCCAGACAAAACAGATTTCCATCTTCACAAGTAGGAAAAATGATCCATTAATTCCAATTATTCTGTTATTCAGTGCATTTTGAGATATTTCAACTCTTCTTGTACTGCTGTTCATAGGTTTCTACACATATTTTTTTTGCAGGGGTTTTGATATCTCAAAGGGCTATAATGCACAGCTGGGATTGTGTCTCCTGTTATATTTGGGAAGATATTGGTGAGTCTGAAAAGAGTTCAGAGTTCTGAAATAAGGTACCCCTAGTGCCAGGCCCAAATTTTCTTTAAATTAAAAAAGTATAGCCAGGACAACTTCTCTGTGTCTCATTTTTTATTATTCCAAATGGGTCACAAAAGACTGAAAAAACCCCAAATACATCTATTGAAAGCTCAGTGCTCCCCATTGATTTGTGCTGTTCAGAACAAAACTGTAAGGAAGGTAACAGGCAACCTGGTTAAGTGAGGGTATTTCAAGACTCATGTTGTCAGAACAGCATTTTTAACATTATCTGAAATTTGGTTTTGATCCCCAGTTCACCCTCTCAGATTCTGCACCATTAAGAAACTAGACAGAGTTTCAGCCTAACATAGCTGTTTAAACTGCCTGTAAAGCTCAGAACCCTACTACTACTACTACCATAAAATCAACAATTCATAACCAACCTCCACACATTCAGAATGTGAATGCTATGAAAAGGAAGATCAATTTTTAAGAACGAACTTATTTTTATTCATCCTAGTATTGCAAACACCTCTGAGAAGGCCTGTTTTGAAAATACAACCTCGCAATTCTGTTCATCTTTTCTGACTGTGCTCAGGTGGTGACACGAGATCAGAAAAGTCAATCACTTCCACTTTCTCAGTTATTTCCTGCTCTTCTTTTCACCCTGATTGCAGTGATGCATAGATCATTTGCATTGAAATACCAATAGTTATGATTATTTTTAAAAGGTAATTGGCCCAATTTGTTTTCTTTAATGCACAGAGAAATTGATCCCCCTCTTACCATGTCTTTAAAGCCTCCAAGGATTGCTGCTGTAATGATTCCTAGGAATAGCCCCACTATGTTCAAAATCGTTGCAGACCAGAGCAAGTGGTAAAGGTGGATGATGTCCTGGCAGCTGCTGACATCAATGTATTCATAGTAGCCTCCAGAAATCTCTACTCTGCTAGATTAGGAAAGAAACAATAATGATAAAAAAAATGCACCACACATTGTAAAACCTAAGCACTTCTTCTGGACAGTAAAATGCACTCTGCAATGCAATGATTGCCTGGACTTTGCTACTGAGGGAGTTGGGATAAAACCTGCTGGGTCTCATGCTTATGGCATCCAAGATCTCCCTGCACAATGACAGCAGAAGATGGCTCAATCTGCTCTGAAACAAACAAGGCCTGCAAATACCAAATGACCTTGAGTCTGAATCTGCTGGTTATTTCTGTCATCTGAGATCTACACAGAGGTCTTGGAATTACCCAGGGAAATCAGCATGTGCTTCGAAGAGTGCCAGCTGCCCCCCAGGGCAGCGCTGGCTGCTCCTCACAGCCACAGAGCAGCTGGGTGGGATGGGCACAGGACAGCACAGCTGGCCACGGCACATCCAGCTCTTTGCCCTGCTCCAGCTGTCAGCCCTTCGCAGCTCTACAATGGCATGGGCTGGCTGGTGCCCTGGCACCCTGGCAGGGAGAGGTCTTTCTGCTTGCATTTTTAAACTTTTCCACATGCAGAAAAAGAGGTGGGCAAAACCCAGTGGAATCCTGTTAGGTCATTGTTTTGGAAAAGGAAAAGTAGCTCCTGCAACGTGAGGGCTGGAGTCTTCCAGTGAGATTCTTCAGGAATGACTTCTGACTGCCAGGCAGGGGATAGCCTACCTTTCAGCATAGCTTACCACTTATAGTGGACTACAGCAAATTCCCTTTCAGAAAGTGTATTTATCAGTGACAAACAATACTAAGAGCTTATGAATTACTTATCTCCCAGCTCAGATACAGGGTTAGGCTTGAACTGCACAAGGTCTTTGAAGAAACAGAGAAGAACAGGCTCATATTTAAGGTCAAAAAGCAGGAAATTCAGGCTCAGGTCCCCAACGGATGTCACAAGGCCTTCAGGAACCTGCCCCCTTTCATAACAACCACTCTCCTTCCCCCATTACTCAATTTCGGCTTCTCCTTTTTTTCCCCATATTTTATTGTAGCAGGCCACTGCAGGAGACATTGCAACGAGGAGACAGGGATTTCAAACAGAATCAAGGCAGAGCATAAGCACAGGTCACAAAAACCTGTGAGTTTGCTGGCATGAACTCTGTGTAACCCGAGCACTCACCGTGACCGCCTCTAACAATACAACCTGTGTGTGCTGCTGCAAGAGCTCGTTCCTATGGGGATGTGTAAGTGCACAGAGCTCTCAGTGAGCCTTGGTGTGCACCACTGAGAACATTCTACGTTGTTCAGACAAGTACAGCATGTACTTGTCAATGGGCAGGGGCTCGTCCCATGCTGCCACAGCTGGGGTTCCCAGCATCAGGAAGGATGCAAGATTGCTGTCACTTTTTCCATATTTTCCATCCTTCACATGAGCACTAACCAGTATTGAGTGTTCATGCCTTTCTTACTGAGATCTCAAAAGAATCAGCACCTCCTCAGTGCAGGATATTTGTGTGGTATTAAACAAGATTAAGATGGTAAAAACTGGTATCTTGTATCAGAGAAGGGAAAATGGGTCAGAGGCAGGATCCTGAACCAGCCTGACTGAGGAAAAAAAGAATCAAAAAACGAAAGGAAAAGAAATACAGAAAAGTTTCAAGATTTTCTATTCCAATCACTTCTCTGTGTATCTCTCTCTTCAGCTAGTAAAAAGGGATTGTGATCTGTAAACTGCCAAAGGAAAGTGTGAGCTTCAACCCTCTGCAGTGGCTTTCACAGACACAAAGTCCTACAGAGATCAGGGATCACAGTTTCCCAGCATTGAGAACCACCCACCCTCTCCCAACAGCAGCTTTTGATCATCCTCCACCACAGTCAAAGATTTAAGTGGGGGCCAGCTCAACTAAGCACTGTGAGAAATGCTAAGCTTGAAACAGCCCTAGGCAAGAGCCAGCACTAAAAAAATCAATTTATTAATTGCTTGCTGACACACATTAGACACTCCACATGATATAAGCAGCACATGCTGCAAATTAGGCTGGTTTAGGCACAGTAGCCAAATCTAGCTGGTATGATCACTCTGCAGTGGCTCTCAGTTTTTAACCACCTTCTGACTCATCATTGCACAGTGCTGGTTCACATTCCAACCCTGTGTGACCATGAAGGATATTTACTGGGCAGAGAGGTTTATAAACATCAGCCTGTGAATTCCCTGTTAGAAGGGTGGGGAATGAAATGGTGACAAGGTGAGGAAGAACAGTGTCCCAGTACAGCTATAATCTTCTAACACAAAATAAAACCCAGTGAACAAGCAGTGCCAACAGAGAAGGAAGGTGTCAGAACAAGGGACACTCAATAGAGAGAAAAACTGGGAAGGACACCAAGCATGAAAGTAATGGAAACTCCTCTCCTCTTCATTTTTCCAGCTGGGCTGGCCCAGAGCATGCTCATCATAGTTGGGATGGCTTTGCTGTATTTCACATATGCCTTTATTTTGTCAGTTTTTGTCTGGGACTCCTTGTGGCTGGTAACCACAGCTCAAGATCCCTTCCCACAACAACTGTTACTAACTGATACTATCCTGGCCCTTCAGACACCTGCAAGCCAGACACCTGCTTGCCCTTCCCACGGCCAGGAATGGCATTTTTGGCTTACTTCCCACAGTTGTACAGGTCACAGCAGAAGCAGGTATTGGTTTTTATTTTTGGTGTGCAGGGGGCACGGCGTTGTGGGTGACAGATCGCCTGTGTGAATACAGAAAAAAAACCATAAAGCACATAAGGACACAATCCTCAAACACAGTTTCTGCTGCTATTTGGCTTGCTCTACACACAGATTTTGCACTGATTCCAGATTAGCCCCAGGCAGATTTCTCTTTCCTTATCTTGCTCCTAGGAAATCTAGAGTTACTAGAATAAAGATGCACTAGACTAGAACAAACCAGCTTTTCACTGTGGGAAACTCACAGACAGGCACATGCCTGCATAGGAAGGGGGTTTTGCAACACTTACAAGCAGCCAAGGTGTTTCTGAACTAACACACCTCACCACACATCAACTCAGAGCAAAATGTTGTCAATAGCATGACACAAACTGACAGCAAGATTTCCATATTGGTGCATCACTGACCAAAGTGGTTAATTGTCTGCCTGCGGGTGGTAATACCCAAGCTCACATGGACAGGCTTTGGCCTGAAAAGAGAGTGGACCCCATCAATACTGCTGGGTAG
Organism: Serilophus lunatus; assembly: GCA_013399895.1. Classification (NCBI taxonomy): domain Eukaryota; kingdom Metazoa; phylum Chordata; class Aves; order Passeriformes; family Eurylaimidae; genus Serilophus; species Serilophus lunatus. The sequence goes on along the minus strand of VXBA01001917.1, from coordinate 2,352,337 downwards.
TACTTAACTTTGCACCTCAAGCAGGAATTCTAATTTGGGATGTAGTGGTCGTTCAAAACTACTTGGGAACTTTTGACAAAATGTCTGAGAGCCAATCAATGCACAGCAAAGGCAGACAAACATGTGCATGCACACTATCAGTACGTGGCAGGATCATCCAGCCCCAACGGGCTTCTCTTTGGAGAATTCAATGGCAGAGGTGCAGAGGCTGATACATGTTTTTCATGCCCAAGAAATTACTGCTGTCTGAACTCATAACCCCTCACCCTGCTCTTGTAATGAATGCACAGCTGAAAATCTAGTGAAAATTGATGTATTTTCTTATCCTCCACCCCCTCCTCTCCACCTGCTCCTTAATGAGGCAGTGCCAAGCATGGAGGAACTCCCCTTCTGAGTCCTCCCAGTACCCTGCTCCCATCCCAGGCCCAGCCTCCCACCCCCTCCTGGCTTTTCAGGCCTCCAGGACACCAGAGCAGCAGCCTGGCAGCAGGTTCCTCCACCTGCACCACAGAGCTGCCCTTTCCCAGACACAGCAGAGCTGAAGCTGCTCTCACCTCTGGTGGGGTTGTACTCTTGGAGTAGTACTGACATCGCCCCGCATACAGCGGCCTCAGATCCTGCCAGAGCAAAGGCACCAGGATTAGCACTGCAGCAAAGCCAAAATCCCCTAAAGGGGCTGAGGAAATTTAGAGAGATCCTGCTCTCACACCAGCACCTCAATACAGTGGCTATTCTGAAACATCCCACCCGCTGCAGCCCCCACCCCAGCCCCCTGAGCCCTGAGTGGTGTTTGACCCTGCCCCTTGGAGGGATGTATTTGTGACAGCTAGTACAGAAGGAGCAGGGTCTTAAACTGGACTCATTTGGGCGATGCTGGCCATCCTGAACTGAAGGATTTATTCCTCATCCATCTAAACACATCCTAGGGCTGCCTGACATGGTTCTGAGGGTTCTTCATGCTGACTCATAACAATTTCTCACTAATTGTTAGAAAATTTGTCTTTCCTGGGCTCTTCAGTGCTTTGTGGGAAAGCTCTGGAGGATTACCAACAGCTCAGCCTGCAAACAAACATGCATCAATGCCTCCTCTTGGGGCAGCTTGGTCTCCATAGCAAAACCTCAGTGAAGGCAATGCTGGAGGTGTATCCACATCAGTGAGCCCTTCCCAGGAGCACTCAGACTGGCTCTCCAGGTGTCTGATCCAAAGCCTGTCTGTTCATCAAGAGGCAGAAACCAGGGCCCTTGTCATTCTGACTGCCCAGCTCTGGTTGCCTCAGACACACAGACAACCCTGGGGCCAGCTGGGAGGAGCTGCCAGCTCACACCACCACCCAACCCTTGAGGTCAGCACCTAAAAATCCTAGGGCAAGTCTGCAGGGCTCAGACCCACACAGCCAGGATCAGGACTCAAAGAAGCTTCACCTTTTTGTCAAAGCTAATGCTTCAAATGCTCTTGCAAGGACAGTCAGAGATAGCCAAGACTTGCTGGTTGCATCCAGCAGACAGACAGACACCTATCAGCCACCTAAGTGGGGCTGCCCTTGGCTCTGTCAGCAAATCTTGCTGTCCAGCTGCCTTTCCACCACTGGAACACTCAGGGGCAGGAAAGGAGAGTCACTTTTACAAGGACAATAATGAGCCAGCTGACACAGGGAGTTTTCACTTCACAGATAATTCTGACTGTCTGAAATTCCTTTCCATTTTGATAAAAAATAAAACTGAAATCTGTCATTCTAATCCCATTTTGCCAAAAATTTCCAAAAAAGTTGGCAAGCTGCAGAGTTTCAGGACAAAAATCTGTTTGCAGTTGTAAATTTCAGTTAAAAAGCTGAAATGGAATTGTATTTTTTCATTTCTATACTAATAACTGAAGCTTTTGCACTTGCCACTGGCTTTGACAGCAGTAGATCATAATTTTTTTAAGTCACCAAATGGAAATTGAGATCAAGTGTTTCTGTTTATACTGTAGTACTTTAATGAGCTTTGTACCAAATTGCTTCATTTTCCTACAACACCCAATGGTTCACCCTGCATTAAGAATTACTTCTGCCTTCATTTAAAACAAAATAGATGGTACTGTTCATATTCTGTCCCTTAGTAATAATTTTAATTTACACTACATCCTAAGGGTTGTAAGGCTCAGTAAACACATAAAGCATACACCAAAAAACTAAGCAAAGTTTTAAGATCTTAATTATTTTTTCTAATTTTAAAGCATTTTTTAAAAAAACATATATATTTTTCAAAAAGATACATTTTTCTAAAGCTTATGATTTAAAACAGTGTTCAGCATATATTTACAGGGTTTGATGTGGCCTGATACAGGATTGTGGACACCAACACTTGTTTTCCTAGAGTAAAAGCAGTGCAGGACCTGCGTTTTCCTGGAAGCACTTACTATGTGTCTGGCAGCAAAGACACCGTCTACTATGGCACAGCAGAACGCAGCAATGACACCAAAGCTGATGAAGACGATCGATGCAACCAGCTGAGAAAAGAAAACAAAGCAAAGTATCATCTGCCTCTCCACAACCAAGTGACTTGTGCCTTCTACACAAGCATACCTAAGCCACAGTCAATAAGCCCTCAAGCAATCAATGACCCAAATGTTTGCCCGGGCTGCACAGGCTGGTCTTATTGAAGGCAGTGGGATGTGTGTCTGCTCCAGCAAAGCAGCAGCAGTAGTAGCACTGTGCCAGACTGGTGCTCTGGGGACTTGATATAGTAATGCAGGTTTTTTCTTAACTCCAAAAGGCTAAACTTAGGCTAAGGATATACCTCCTCTTCTAGCTGCTCTGTCCTTAACTTTTCCCTGGAGAGAAAGGAGGGAATTTTTTCTCTACTCACCCTGCAGGCTGTGGGGAGCTGCTCCTGAGCAGCACTTACCGAGCTGTAAGGATGCAGGAGACTGCAGCATGTGAACCTCTCTGCTGGGACTGTGCCTTCAGGGAACAACACTTTGATGCAGGCACAAGCACAAAACCACGAGACCAGAAGACAGGTGACCAGCCAATGCATTGGTGTTGTACACCCCCACAGCAGCCTAGCTGGGCTCCTCAGTGCCAGGCTGTGGTGAGCAGAGCCCACCCAGCAGAGCCCCTGGCTTGGGGTTGCTGCAAGGAGAGAGATCTCCCTCCACCTGCAGCTCAAAGAGGGCAGTCAGACAGGTCTGATCCTTTTCCACCGGGACCATCCTGCCCATTCCTAAAATTAGGGTGAAAGCATTCAGCAGGTAAACCAGAAATACTCAATTCCCAATCCAGGTATGACAAAAAAAGTCTCTACTCCCCCTATGCCACTTTAAACACCGTCTCTGTCAAAGTGCCAGTGCTCAGCTGGGGGAACCACACATAAGGACCCTCTACTCACACCTGAACAGCAGCTCTGCTGCTGCCAGTGGGCTCCTGACCAGCTCATCCCACACAGAGCTCCCAACACTGACCCCAATCCCCCTGCCAAAGCACACTGGGGGTATCAGCAGGGCTGCAGAAGGAGGGCAAGTGTGGCATTCACAAAGACAGGCTGACAAAGATGCAGCCTGGAGAACAGCAGTATTTCAATGTGAAGAACTGGGAGCTTCAGTGGTTTTTTCCTGTGTGGTTTTCCACTTTGGTGATCACAGCCTTCAAGCATCAGTTGCTGGCAGCTGTTGAAAACTATTTCTCCGTAAGCACAAAGGTGACTCTGTACTTGGGGAGGTGTGAGCAATAGCAAAAATCCCTAATAGGAAAACCACAAAATTAACAGCCACCCTGGCCAGCACTGACAGATATCTCACGTCTCCTGGCATAGGGATATTTGTTTTATAGCTCCAGGTGCTAAGTTTGCTTGAAAATCTTGGTTCCTGCCACTGCACATGGCTCCATTTCTCAGAAGGACAAGCCAAACTCTTTGAAAAACACAATCCAGAAGGATCCTATATGTATTTTTGAAGTATCTCAGGACTTTTAGGTTAATCACACTGGTTTTACCTAGATCTCACTCAGTGAAAACACACCCTCCTCCAAGCAACCTCCATGTGCAGACCAGGTCAGTTTGAGCAACAGGTAGGAAGGCTTGCCTGGGACAGTGGAAATGGTCCCTGTACAATTGCTTACCTCACTAAGAGAAAATAAAATGGTTTTCTAGGTGAGGCAAATATTCAAGATAGACATAAAACCTGCAGCAGTAGATGGAGCAGACTGTGAAGTGATCCCAGTGACCATATGAACACGTCGCGGTCACTAGCAACAAGCTACTATTGGAATATTAGATGCTGTGCCACAAATTACTTGCAGATGGCAGCAGGTGACAAGTTTTCCAGGATCAGATCCTACACTGGGACACTGCTTCTGTCAGCTGTAAACACCTGCATTTCCTCCCCCTTGGCCCCACCATCTCCATGTCTGGATCCCAACTCCCATGGCAGAGTCACAATGTTTCACTACCCAACCAGTGAAACCACACAAGGGAAATGCAGCTTCTCAAGGTCTCAGTGGAAGAAATGGGGTTTATGGCTTATGTTCTTTTGTAGTGAGTTCCGTTTTAATCTGTACTGTCCATTTTTTTCATACATACATGAAAGAGGATATTTTCCCTAAATAGCATGAGCCTTGGAGATGGGAAGTGAGCCAAACACTAAATATATAGATAGGAGCTGCTAATGTGGTTGTTTAAAATAAATACAAGGTTAATGATGATACTTTCATAACAGCCTTACCAGGAGATAAGGATATAATACTAGAAATGGGTTTGCTCATTTTATTTACACAGTTTCCTCTCTCTCAGCTGGAGAAAGCCTGAAAAGCGAACACTAAGAATTTATGGTAAAGAAAAATCAAACAGCAAATAGAATTATATAAATCAATTTAAAATTTTTCAACTTGCCCCCAAGATTTTTGATTTGGGGTTGATAATACTGTCACTGTAGCAAGCAAAATTCCCTCTTAAAAGCTATATGATGTTATTGATTGGTCCTCACTCATGTAAATCCTCACAAAGTCATCCACACTGAGCAGCACTTGGACAACAAAAGACAAATAGGGTTCAGATAGTGCAGGAACCACAAAGCAGGAGTGTCCCGGGCTGAGGTTCCCTTCAGGCAGTGGCACAGCCACTCAAGGCACGGATGACAGTCACAAAGGCACGCAAACCACGGACTCCTCGGCTGGGAAGTGCTGAGTGGGCAGCTGGGCCTCCTCCCCACGGGCACGAGAGCTCTCCCTGCCTTTGACAACTGGGAATTGCAGATGCACGGCATGAAAGACAATGCACCGGAGTGGGAAAAACCAGACAGGTCTATTCTTTCCCGGAGAGAAGCGAGGAACTGCTTCAGGTTAGCTCTCCCCATCGGCCACACCGCCTCGCCGGACTCCTCACGCTCCCCAGTCACTCCAAGCACAGAAATCCCCACAAGGGCACAGCTGCAGAAGCTGCTTTGAGCTTTTCTGCCCTCAGCTGTCAGACCAAGCCTGCCTTTCAGCAAACTAGGACACGGGGGAAGTTCACAGAAGATAAAAAGAAATAAATCCTGCACTGCCAGTGGCATTATGGAAACATGTAATGGACAAAGCTGCCACTGTAAAGTGCTCCTGGGCAAGGAGGAGGTGTGACTAAAGCACAGGGACAGCAAGTGACAGCGACTGCGTGTCCTCTCTGCGGTCAGAGCAGACACACTGGCTGCCAGCCGAGGCAGCCATGACGCAATCCCTGCAAAGCTGGGTCCTGTGTGCTTTTTAGGACACAAAACGATAGAGAGATGAAAAGAATAAGCACAGGCTACCCAGGGCTCTTCAGAAGAACCAAATAAGTCAGAGCCACACTGTCACTCGTGGGCACTCCTGTGAAGAGCCCAGGGCTGGCAAAACGTGGTTATTGCTCAACCAGACACTGAAATGTTGCTAATATGTGATGAGCGAGAGGCTGAAACCCTGCTAGGACAGAAAGAACAGGACATGTTGCTCCTGCAGAGCCAGGGTGAAAACAACAAAAAATATCCACTGGGAAACTCACCTCCCCTGCACCCTGTCTGACTGTGGGAAAGGCAGATGTCCTCTCCAGCAGGGTCTGCCTCACCCTCTCCCCCCCAGCTCTGCAGGGAGCCCGCTCTTTGCAAAGCAAAGGCTGAGGCAGAACAGCCCAGCCTCTGGATTTGGACAGGCAGGAATTTCTCCTATTTCCCCCTGAAGCTTGGCCAACATGCCTTAGCCTTGGTCAGCAGCACACCCCGTGAATCTGATCCCTGAGCCCCCTCCCAGAGGCAGCAGCCCAGTGGGACAGGCTGCAGGGACAGCACGATCGCCCTCAGCCCTCTGCATCCCCATTCCAGGAGGGCTGGAGGGATCTTGCTGCCAGAGACCACTGGGGAGGGGGATTGCAGCTGCTCTCTTCAGAGAGCCCAGCAAAGATAGGAGACAGACCTGCTCACAGGGTGCTCCAGGAGCTGGAATGCTCCTCCCCAAAGGCTACCTCTGGCCAGCCATGTGCACCCGGCAGAGAAAGCAGGCTTGGAAAGACTGAGCTCAACAGCCTGCCAGGACCACATCAGGTACTAACTGCTGCCAAAAGCAGTTCTTCCAGAGCCCTGGGCCTCTATTTATTTTAAAAGATTTAACATAAATATATTATTCTTATCTTATTTACCATATTATGTATCATATACCGTGACAGCTCAAAAGAAAAAGCACTGGGCATGAGTCTGTCAAGTACTGACTCTCCTGAAAACTCCAAATGCTCAATTTCAAGCCCTTTAAGAAAATCCCACCAAGTTCAATGAGACCATATATAGTCACTTTGCGCCTCCTTAAGGATTTTCTAAAAAATTAAAAAATATCAGGGTTAACTGCCTTGTTCTCCTGGGCTGCCAGAAACTATCTCTAGTTCTCAAGAGGTATGCAATACTACCCTGGAAGAGTTAGGAAAACCATTCTCTTTACATACAATACTTGAGTTACTGTCATTTTTAGAGAAGTTTTTATAAAAACTTACCATTTGCCTTTTGTTTTCTATCAAGTTTGATCCAATTATTCCAAGAAACGACCCAAAACCAAGCTGAAAAACAATGTATTGTTAACATTTAGACCAGAATGATACCCAACACATTTTACATACAGACAGAATGCAATTAAACCCAAAAGCAGCAAAAGAACATACTGCAGATGTGCGAGCACTCTTTGTAAGCAAGAATTCAGTGGAGTCTCACTAGCAGGAACTATCAGGCATATCCCACATATGGCAATAAATGTGTGTGTAGAAACCAAAAGGGTGAGATCTGAATTCCATCCCGCCCCAGTGATGCTGAGAAATGGTTGGTGGATAAGGATATGCACTGCTGTCTTGGAACAACCCTACAAACACTCAGGAGTCTCCAGATGCAAACCTGGCAGGACCACAGCACTAACACCTGCAGGACCAGGCTGCTGTAACCTCACTGAGCACGTGAGCCATCACCTCAGTTGTTAACTCAGAGTTTCTTGATGTGAAGTCTAAAATAAGGGAGATTTGTACTTCGGAAGGTTTATCAGTTTTCTGCCTTCTCCTACTCCTCCCTCATTTCCAGGGGTGAGGATGCATCAGCCAGGGTCTTCTACCAGAAGAGCTCACGCCAACCCAGCCAACAGAATAAGCTACTGCAGCAAAAGCATCTTTTCTTGGTGTCATAACTGACAACACTTATTTCAGCTCAGTGAAGTCAGCCAGGAGTGTGATTTTCCACCTCCTTTTTCCACAGCCTTAAGCTATTTAGCTACACTAAATAGAAATTTCTAGGACAGAGCACACCTCAGCCAGGCCAGAAAGAGGGACTTCAAGGAGAAATCACATGAGAGGAGATGCAAAAGTACTTCTGTGTCATGCTGAGAAAGGTCTTTGGTTGGTCTAGAGCATATCCAACTCCACTTCCATGGGTTGGCAAAATGAGAAATGCCAGAAAAGTCCAAATCCAGACAGCAGATGGAGGGGCAGTGAAGATCTGGGTGAGAATACCCAATAATTGGCCAACTCCCCAGGAAGCAGAACAAAGCATGAGACAAACTGCAGTGATTCAAGAATGAGTCGACTAACCTGGAATCGATATTTTAAGATCCAGGAATAGAAAACAAAGGTTTAATAAATCCAGTACTAACAGGCAGAGGCATGTGCAGAGATTAGCAGACACAAATGTGATGAAAACTTGGTCTTAAATCTTCCCCTGCTCTGCTTAAGCCCAGTAACCTTCAGTACAGTGCTGCAGGCAGTGAGGGCATCTGGCTCGAACAGCAGGGATAAAAGCAGAGCAGCTGATTCTCCCTGCCTTGCACTCCAAGCTCTCAGAGACTTGTCCCCACATCAGGGACAAATGCCACAGTGGGAAGCTCAGCAATGAAGCCAGGGGCTGCTTACCATTGGGGTGGCAGACAGCCAGGGCAGAACACAGGGCACTGCTGAACTGCCCCAAACTGATCTGCCAGAGCTTCTGAGTTTATTATTTTGCTCAGCTTGGGCAACCAACAATCCCCACGTTCCTCACGTAACAGGGGATTTATAGCTCAATTCCAAGCATAAAACCTGTGAGACCCAGGCATAACAGTGATGTGGATCCAGGTGTAATTTTCAGTCTGGTGATGTTTAGCAGAAGGAACTTGTGTGGCAACACACACCTAAGGCAAATGCTTAAGAAAAATGTTTTGTTCCCTTTGAGCTTTATCCATAAGAGAAATATCCATGTGGTCGTTCAGAGCAGCCTCAAATCAAAAGGTGAAGGTTTGCAGACGAAGATGAAATAAATCAGTGGATTCTCATTAACAGGAATTCTCATTGCATTAATGGAAAAACTACTCATTCCTCTATGGATGGGACAAAGAGTTCTTAGTAATCTGCATCAATTGCATCATTTATCTGCTGGTGGATGCGATCCTCTGAGGTGTCTGTCTGAAAGGAGGGCAGGACACAAAATGAATGTGCTTTTCCAGCCCGAAGCCAACATCCTTGGCAAGGAACCATTACAGAAGAGGTTTGCCAGTGAAGGCTTAAGAAAGGTCAGTCATTTACACAGATTTTGGAAGCTGTTGTAACAAAGTCAACACAGTCTCACTTCCATAAGGATGCTTACCCTCTGCACCTGATCATTACCCTTATCTGCTGAACATCACTGCCATACCCTGAGCTTCCCTATCCCAGGTCAGTCATCCAGGCACACGTGAGGACATTTCCCACAGAGGCACAGCTGTGGTGTTCCCAGATGTAGTTGTGAAGGTGTGGGTGGTCATGTCACTGCACCCTCTGCTTCAGCTTCTCCAGTTGTATCAATGAGGAGCTGAGTTGTTTTGGGAAAAAAACAACATCAAACCTTCAAAAAACCCAACCAAACAAAATCCCACCCATGTGTGGATGGTCCACAGTGCCCAGTTCTGTCCTTCCTTGGAAGAAGAGGCATGGGAAGATAATTCTTTGCATTAGACAGTCACTTCTTTGCACGCCTCCTCCTCACGTAAGAGGTGTTTGCCAAAGGAACACAAGTTGAAGGAGGAAAGAATGGTGCATTAGGCATGACAGTGATGAGACATCTGATGTCTGAGTTCAAGAAGCATTTGGACAATGCTCTCAGGCACATGGTGTGATTCTTGGGGTGTCCTACCCAGGGCCAGGAGTTGGACTTGATGATTATGATGGGTCCCTTCCAACTCAGCACATTCTGTGATTCTATAACTCCATGTCCCATAAGCCATGGAACTGGTCCACACACACAGAATTCAATCAGTACTAAAAAGTACTTCTGGCTCTCTCTTTTCCTTACCTTACCTACCAGTGCAGGGCACTCAGGGTGTGACTAATGGTGATGTACCACTAACACAGAATCCCTGATGGAGATGCATGTAGGCCTAAGATTAGTGTGAGGTTCTGGATGACAAGAGCTGCAAGGAGCTACTTCTTCAGGGTTGTGGAAGTCACTGAGTACTCATGCACCACAGAAAGACTTTTCCCAGTAAAGGGAGAAATCCCAGCTTGTTATGAAACATCAGCTATTTTAAGCAGCTCCTGAAGCATCCAGCAGCACACTGAAATGTTTTCATGTGCAGGGAGACAGGTGAGGTCATCACACACTTCTACACAGCAGATTAATGAACTAAGAGGAGGAATTTTGTGACAAACACAAATTTCTAGGGTGCGTCTGAATAAAGTAACTCAATGCCCTTCCCAAGTCCAAGAATTCATTAATTCCTTGAGTAGACTAAGTCTCAAAAAAGCATAAGTGATGCTGACGTTCCCGGACCATAAATAGCATAGGAGATGTCAAGGGGATGTGAGCAACAGACTCAACCCATCTGCATCAATCTGCAGGACCTGCTCTGAAGCACGAGGTTCAACTCAGGCTGACAGAGTGTAGGCTAAGTGTGGAGCATCTGAAACCAGCCTGTCACCTTTCTCAACACCTTCCTTCCATACTTCTCTTTAAAAAAGATCAAGCCTAAATGCAGGAGTTACTGCGACAAACCAGATAACCTAAACCAAAGAGGCCCAACATAACCTGTAACAATGTGCCACACTAATGCCTGTAAAGGGACTTTCTTCAGTACAGAAGAACTTGGTCATAGAGAAGTATAAAGCTCCCTGAGATCAGCAATGCATGGCAAACAAACCAAACAGCAATAAAGCAAGAACAACACTCCACCTAGTTATCTGGACCGGTTTGAAGCCTCCAAATCAAATGTGCAGCACTTCACAATTGTTATACCAGAAGCCTCTAGCTGGGACTACTAGCTACACTCAATCAGCTAAGACACCCAATTTGACTGCAGTTCAGTGCTCCTTTCTCAGCATATCTCAGACATGCACAGGAACAGACTAGGACTTGCTTTCCAGTTTGTGTTAAACCTCTGCTCATGAAGGGAGGGACATGATGTACTTGCCCCTTAAGCTTCTGCAGGAGGACATACATCTAATGGCAGGAAGTCTGGACACCAATGGTCTTCTCTAAATTAAGCCATTTGAAGCTACAAGATTGTCCTCGTCTATTTTCAGCTGTTGATAACAAAAGAGAAGCAATGGATGTGCTCGTGGCTTTGATGTACATGCTCCCCTGGCAAACTGCCACAGCTCCTCATCCAGGGATTCCAACTTGTGTAACACTTCTGCAAGTGAAGTGAACAGTATTCCAAGACCTGGTCTCTCAACTGCTCTTGGCACCTATGGTCCTTCTTCGCCTTACTTCCACCTGGGCTTATTGTGATCGATGCAAACAAAGAAGTTCTGCATTTTCTTCTGCTGACATAAAACCTATTTATCTGTCACATCAATTAGCTCAAAAGCGTGCTACTACCTAAGCTCAGAAGAAGCTGCCACTTGGATGGGATTTTTGCATGGGAATGAGCAGCAGGTGCAAAATAATAATAAACCAAATAAATCAAATGGCAATGAAGTAGCTGAGCAAAATATTCAGGACAAGATCACCCTTTATAACATTTGCAGCATTACAAGGGACTTTGTAGGCAATAAGTTTTCTAGACCTACCTAGGAGTTCTATACTTACAATAACCCCTGGGTAATAACCTCCAACAGTCACATTTTGGGTTCTTGTTGTAGCAGCTAGGCCCACCGTTAGAATTAATACTGACACAATGAGGAGAGTCACAGTTACGTAGAGGGAATTTCTTTTTCTTCTATTGAACGACCCTAAAAACACACACACACACACAACAGAATTTGCTGATTCCATCCGGGGACAGTCACAGCACCACAAATTTCTCCTCCCCCCGCCAACCACACCACGGTTAATTTCCTTTCTTCTAACTTGAGAATATTTTTGGGTTTGGCTGTCACTTTTCACCTTCACTAACACGCTTTATCAAGCGTTACTAGGGCATCTGAATTCACATTTACTTATCATTGCTCTGACGCACATGAGGAGAGCCTTAAGAACTGTAACTCTGCAAAGCTCATTTAGCTACATCAGAGTCTCCCAAGCTCTCTGGCCTGGGGCAGTTGAGCTAATGAGAAATATTCCCATTAGGCATTTATATATTTTCTGATCTGTCTGCTTACATCAAGCTAAATAACCACACTGCGTGCTGCTTGTTTTGAGGGGGGAAATCTTGGCTGTAATCATAAGGCATCCACAATTTTCCATGCAAATGAGACATCATCAGTAACAGCTACTTCTCCCTCTCCTGTAGTATCATCCTCTACTTTCAGCAAGGACCAGGTATTTTTAGACGCTTGAATAATGAATTTGTGGATTAGTAAAACTCATCTACAGTTGCCTGATGAGGAGGTTTTTTTCTTTTATATATTTATAGATCTCCCAAATGAACATAAATATAAAATAGTGATTCCACCAGCCAAGAGGAAAGCTGGCTGCGATGTTGCACTCAACAACATCTTTAGGTGTGTTTGCTCAGTGAGTGCTCTGCCATCTTTGTATCACTGTGGAACGACCTTTTTGATTATATTTCATAGATTATGTAGGTATAACCCAGCACATACAAGAGTAGCTGGTAGGATAATGGACTCTAACAGCCCCCTGTCGCACTCCCTGTGGGCTGCTGGGGCCAACCTGAATCCCATTCCCACAGCCTGGGGCTTTCCAACATGCCCCAGGAGCAGTTAAAGGTATTTCCCACTCCAGAGGCTCCCAAGCAATGTTCATGTTCCCAGCATTTCTCAGGGTGTTTCAGAGAAGGCCAGGAACATGTCCCAAGGGCAAAGAGCTGCTTTCACTATTACTGAGTGTATTCCCTAAAGCAAATCATCTTGGGAATCCTCATCTGAGGTGTTCAGGGGCTTCCTGATGGAGAGACAAAACATTTGCAGAAAGGGCATGAGGGAAGACCTGGCCAAGCTAAACACAACCTCACTGTCCTAGTTCCCCAGAAAGAGGAGCACACCAGGCCTTGCTGGGCAGCTTTCTGTCCCCAGGTGCCCACAGGCCCTTGTATAGGATTGCGCATATCTGCAGAGCAGAGAGGGAGATCTTTTCACCTGAACGGCTACCTCAATGCAGCCATATGGACACACAGTGGTACAGTTGGTCTCCCTTCCTCCAGAGGGACAGCTCTCCCCAGGGAAAAGCTCTGAACTGGCACAGCTGCCAGGGGTGTGGGGCTGGATCATTTCACCCACACCAACCAGGTGAGCTTGGAATCACAGACAAGTCCTTAACTTGGGGCTTAAACACCCAACAAAAGGGGATCGCAGAAACACAGAACGGGTAAGGTTGGAAAGGACCACTGGGGGTCATCTAGTCCAACCCCCTGCTCAAACAGGGTCCCCCAAATGGAAGGCAAGAGAAGTTTGTAAAGAAAAGCACCATCCTTTCTGACTGACCAGTGTCTCTGGAAGGAAAGCTCTCCATCCACAAACCTTCTGCTCATGTCCTAGAGCACAGCTCTGACTGCATCAGTGGGACATCACCAGTTCTAAGACCAAAAAGCCTGACAACTAGTTAGTCCTTAGCTGGAATGAAGAGCTAGACAGCTGCTAATTTCAAACAAACAAACAAACAAAACCTTACTAAAGAGCCTTAAGATGCAGGCTTAATCAATGGCTCTCAGTTTTTGATGCCATGTTTTTACATGTCTGGTTATAAAGGTACCCAACTGTTTGCTGCTGGTTGCATTTGGGGTTATTCTTTTTATTCTCGTAAATCTGCCAAGTAAGTTAACAGCATTCTGAGTCGTTCAAATTTCATCAAGATATTGTCTTTCTGTATGTATTCCCTCACAAAACTATCACTTGTGCCACACTCCAGTTCCAATGTTACCATTTAAATACAAGTGTCCCATAAATGTCTTAAAATTCCATAAGCACTGGGACAAAAATTTAGCTGAACAAAAAGAACCTGGAGAAAAATTGCTGCTTCTCACACAGAAAGGAGAGAAAGAACGTCTTGCTTCCATGATTACCAAACTTCTGATTACTGCTCCACTTTGGCTGGCAAATGAGCAGAAGGTAAATAAACACAGCCATATGTTCCCTACACAGCTCAAACTGCACACTCGGGCTGTGTGGGTGTGCAGATGTTTGTGTGCCCTGCAAAACCACCCTGCAGAGCATGGCCAAGGGGGTGTCCTGGGCACACACAAACCAGCGCCCCTGCACTGCCAGCACAGATGTTGCAAAAAGTTGCCATGAAAACACCTGCAAACGGCGCCGTTTGTCTCAAAACCAGAGTGTTTTTCAACAGCATTTCTCCCGAAAAACACTTTAAAAGAGGCAGCTTGAAGCACTGTTTATGGATTCTGAACTTGTATCAGCACCACCATGTTTTCCACTCTTCGTTTCCACATTGTTTCCCAGCTCAGGACAGGCACACATCAAAATGCAATAGAGAAGAGAAACAAAAGGTTTCCAACTGGAAAAATTCTGAAAGCTTTTCAATATTCCTCGTAAGATTAAAAATAATAAAAAAGATTAAAAAAATAAAAAGCTTGTATTCTAAGTTCTGACAAAACCAACCATAATCCTTTAACTTGATATTGAAGAGAGATGTGAAATGGAAGAGATAATGTGATTACCTCCACTTCAGCTCTGTGCTGGGACACTAATTAGATATTTTCTTTCTCTGAAAACACATTTTGCTATGTGTGTGGAGAGAAAGTGGTTTTGTACTTCTGTAAGGATGCCTGCAGCTGCTCCAGCATACAGACTCATATTCAGTATTTCTGCTGATAACTGCTGAAGGGCTGCCCTGGCGAAATCCTCTCCCCCAGCATTAGGTTTGGCTGAAAGTATTCCCTCTCAGATCCTTCTCCTCTTTGCTTCTGAGGTTGGTATGGCTCTACAGACAGAAGAGGAGCTACGACAGCTTTGCTATCTCTGCTTTTAAGAGAAAGCAATAGCTTTTTCTCAGTGATTTATCCCCATTAGATACCTCAAAACTTGCAGTGCTTACCACAACGTGAGTATACAAGGTGGTCTGAAACACTGCTTCACTCTGTGAGGGAGACGTAAAGAAACTAAAGATATCCATAGCCTGGCTATCGCTTTTGCTAAAATGGCACTCCAAATGTGGACTGGTTTTAGAAAGATCATTTTTATTTTCAGCATCAGAAACATCCTCTTGTTACCGTTGCCATACATGAGCCCACTCTAAAGACAATGTCGTCTCTAAAGATTTTTGCATATTACTTTAAAAGTTTGCAATAATGTGCATCTTTGTAGAGCCCCTGATTTACTTCTGGCTTTTTCCGATTATTAGAAGAAAATAGACAAGATGGCACAGAAACAGCACCGACTTCTCCATCTTGTTCTTTGGGGGGGGAAAAGCCAGGAGCGAAAAATAAGCGCAAAGTAGCTCAAGGAAGAAGCCAGTTATAACTTTTACCCCGAAAGCACCGGGGGCAGATTCCACCGAGCCTCCTCTTCCCAGCCCCTCTCCTTTGGTTCCAATTTTGTCCTAAAATCCGCGTCAGCGCGGGAGCTGTGACCCCACCGCTCCGTGACTGCGGGCCCGGCAGCGCAGGGGCGGGGGGCTGCGGGGGCTGCGGGGCTCTCTCTGCCCAGCCCGGGCGGTGGAAAGGCGGGGGACTCGCAGCTGGCGATCAGGTCCGAGGGGTCCCTGACCTCACCGAGGGGTGCGAGCTCTCCGCCCGCTCCAAGCGGCGCTGCCGCCGATGCGGGGCCGGGCAGCGACCCGCCCGCGGGGGTCCCGGGGGCTGCGGGGCAAACACGGACCGTCCCCTGCGGCAGAACCCGCGCCCGAACGG
>VXBA01001917.1:2260819-2336536 GCA_013399895.1 Serilophus lunatus | reverse complement strand
GTCCGCACCGATCCGCCCCGCACCGCCCCGCACCGCCCGCCGCACGCCCGGCTCCCCGGGGACGGAGCGGGCATGGGCAGCTCCTTCCCAAGGGACTGCCCGGGGCTGTTCCGCTGGAAACAGCCGCATCTCCCCAGCTAGGGAATTTGGGGAGGGAGGCACAGAGCCCCCGCCCCGTCTCCGGAGGGGACAGAGGTCTTATCCCATCTCTGGGAGATCCCCGCACACTCACGGCCAACCCGGCCAGACGGGCTCCTCGCCTCGCTGCTGTTGGCTCTCCCCATCTTTCTCCAGGCCCTTTGCCCTCAGCAGCTCCCATCCCGCTCCAGCTCTGCTGCTCCAGGACATTCTGTCCTTCACCACCAAACGTCTCCCTGGCACCTCTATGTTAGCCCGTCCTCCCAATTTCTGTTCTCCCCGCGGTGCGGGTGACAGTCCTGAGCAGCCACTTCGCCACGGCCACCGGCCCAGTGGTGCCCTGAGATCTCCGCTCTGGTGGCGATGCCTGTTGCTGCCCGTGCCTTGTCCCGTGGAGGCAGCAATCCCCTGCAATCTCTCTGTATCTCTGGCGAAGGAGCCAGGACAGGCCCTTAACCTCTGTTTTCCACATCCTATCTGTAAAATGGGGATAAAAGCATCTTCCCAGCAGGCTTCGTAATTGCCTGTAAATCAGTTTACAGCCCTGGGCTGAGAGGTGCTAAGTACAAATCATATAATTATTCCAAGCATATATCATCAAGTTAAAAGAAAGTAATCCTATCTCTGCTTAAAAGAAAAAAACCCCAAACCACTCCACTTTCACTGGAGAAGAGCCTAATGACCAGCTTCTCCCAGGAGAGCAAGGGTACTCTGACAGCAGCGCAAGATACAAGTTACAAATACCCTGATCAATTAATGGCAAAGAACACATCACCTCTAGAGAAAAGTGTGGTTATTCACCTTGGATGAACTAGAGAAGCCTTGAGCTCACTGTCTGTGTCCCACTGGACAGAGGGGCTGGCACTGGTTCCCTCCTGCTCAGTCGCCCCCACTCTGTGCCAGTGATGGAGAAGACAGGTCTCTATTTCCTCCACTGCTCCATGCCAGGGCTGGGCTGTGCAGCAGCACAACTGCTGTGACAGGGTGTGTGTGCCCCTGGGGAGCTGCTGGTGCTCTACAATTGCCCAGGCCATGTTAAATCCTTGCTTTCCATCCCAGCTCATGAGCTTCAGGAAGGCAGCGTGCTGTGTGCGCGGCAGGGCGGGGGTTCGGCTCAGCGGAGCTTTGCTCCTGGAGCACGGCAAACAGGGTCGCAGAGAGGCTGTCGTTAGAGGCTGTCGTTTAAAGGCAGTTTGCGCGGCAGTTAGCGCAGGCAGGGAAAGCAGGCAGGGCTGCAGACGCCGTCTAGGTTAGGTGCAGTGGCCTTTTTGGTTCTTCTTTCTCCCTGGCCCCCTCCTCTCACAAATGATGGTGAATAAACGATTAAAAACTGTTAGTAACAAGAGCGTGCTGGTTCAAACTGCACCTGTGTTGAGGGATGCGGCTGTGCAGACCTCTGACTGCTGGGATTGCAGGGAATGCCTGAGCCTCCTTGTTGTCCCAGAGGGTAATACAAAAACACCTGTATCTGGTGTGACCAGGTGAATGATCTGCTCTGTATGGCGGCAGAGCTTAAGGAAGATGTAGAAAGGCTGAGGAGCATTCGGGATATTGAAAGAGAGATAGACTGGTGCAGGTTTGCTCTCTCTCCTGTCAATGATGGCTCCCAGGAGTCAGAGGAGTTCGGTGCTCCTCATCTCACTTCAGCTCAGGTTGATGGAAGTGACCTCGATGCTGAGGAGGATTGGGTACAGGTCAGTTCTCGTGGGGGGAGTAGAATTCCCTCCTGTACACTGACTCCCTTCCAGATGCCACTTTTCCAAATGCCCTTACAGAATAGGTTTGGGGTCCTGGAATTTGATAACCGGGTTGAGGATGGGATGATGATTAATGATGAAATAGTGATTTATGATCAGACTGATGTTACTGATGGGAGCTCTTCACCCTAGGAGACTTCCTGTTCTTTATCAGTCAGACGGATCAAAACTGATAGTACTGATAGTACTAAGAAGTTAGTTAGTGTTCCTCTATCTGTCAGGAGGTTAAGAACTGGCAATACCAAGAGGGAAAGGAGGGTTATTATAGCAGATGACTCCTTTCTGAAAGGAGTGGAGGGTCCAATTTGTAGGCCGGATCCATCCCATAGGGAAGTTTGCTGCCTCTCTGGGGCTGGGGTATGGGATATCGCCGTGAGATTGCCTGAGTTGATTCGGCCCACTGATTATTATCCTTTACTGGTTATTCAGGCTGGCAGTGATGAGGTTGTTAAGAAGGGCCTCAGAGTAATTTAAAAAGAATTCAACGAACTAGGTCAAATGATTGATGGGGCAGGTATGCAGGTGGTGTTTTGCTCACTCCCTTTAGTAGTGTGAACAGATACTGTATGCAGTAGAAGAACCCTTGCTATCAATAAGTGGCTTAAGAGTTAGTGCCAACAGATGAAATTTGGGGTTTTTTGACCACAGGGCGACCTTTTCCACACCTGGCTTGGTAGATGCAAGTGGACTATATTTGTCTAAAAAGGGCAAAAGGTGTTTAGGCCATGAGTTGGCAGGGCTTGTTGAGAGGGCTTTAAAGGTATAAAGGGGGAAGAGGATAGAACCTTACATCCACAGTGGGATGTTGAAGGTGGTATATTTAAATTGAAAGTCAAGTCAGCAACACAGCTGAGGTGCATGTACTCCAATGCACGAAGCATGGGCAAGAAACAAGATGAACTTGAAGTCTTGGTGCAACAGGAGAGATATGATATAGTTGCAATCATGGAAATATAGTAGGATGACTCGTATAACTGAAATTTTGCATTGAATGGCTACAGACTTTTTAGGAGGGATAGGCGAGGGAGAAAGAGTGGAGGGGTGGCCCTGCATATTAGAGAAACACGTGATGCCATGGAACTCGAGATTAAGGATGACCAGGTTGAGTGCTTGTGGGTAAAGGTCAGAGGAGCAGCTAACAAAACTGACGCTGTGATCGGAGTCTAGGGAAGTTATTCTTCCTTTGTACTTGGCACTAGTTAGGCCACAACTTGAGTACTGTGTCCAGTTCTGGGCCCCTCAGTTTAAGGAAGATGTTTAGTTGCTGGAATGTGTCCAGAGAAGGGCAACGAGGATAATGAAGGGACTGGAGCACGAGCCCTATGAGGAACGGCTGAGGGAGCTGGGGTTGTTCAGCCTGGAGAAGAGGAGGCTCAGGGGTGACCTTATTGCTGTCTATAACTCCCTGAAAGGAGGTTGGAGTCAGAGGGGGTCAGTCTCTTCTCTCAGGCTCCCAGTGACAGGATGAGAGGATACAGTCTTAGGCTGCATCAGGGAAGGTTTAGGTTGGATATCAGGAGAAACTTTTTCATAGAGAGTGTGATTTCCCATTGGAATGGGCTTCCCAGGGAGGTGGTGGAGTCACTGTCCCTGGATGTATTTAAGGATAGATTGGATGATGAACTTCGGGACATGGTTTAGATGGTTTAGATGTTAGATTGGTGTTGGATAGGTTACGAAGTTAGGTAAAAGGTTGGACTTGATGATCTTTGCGGTCTTTTCCAACCTTGTTAATTCTGTGGGTGTAATTCTGTGTGTAACTCTTGCCCTAAGGTGCCAGCCTGGCCAGGAGATCCAGCTGTGAGCACAGCTGCCTGTGTGCCCTCCTGCCAGCAGGCTGGCTGTGGGCAGGCACCAGCACCAGTACCGAGCCAGCCCTGCCTGCAGACCCAGCAGGTGTGTGCCAGCCTCGGCCAACTCAGCACAGACCAGGGCAGCTGCCAGACCTCTTTGTTTCCTGCTGCGCCCATTTATTAGCACAGCTAGTGAGTGGCTCTCAGCCATGCTCAGGAAAGGAAAGGAAGAAATAATGCTTTGCCTGCTTGGATGGCACCATGCAGCTGTGGGAGCCCAGAACAGTTGTCCAGATGTCCCTGTGCCTCCAGGCAAAGCCCCAGCCTGGGCAAGGCAGCCTTTCCCCACTGTTGAACAGGGCCTGGCTCTCTGGTGAAGGAAAGGGTCACCAGTCTCATTGGAAATGTGCCTAGGGAATGAGCTGGTGGATGGTGCCAAGCTTCTGATGGGACAGACATGTAAAATGAGCCCCACTGTTCCTTGAGAGCTGCTTTGGGCACAAACAAGGATGGGCAGCCCCTGTATGCTGCCATCACACTGCTGGAGCTGTTCCAGTAGCAGCGTTCCAGCATGCACCCCCTGTTACCCAATACATCATCTTGTGCCTGTAATTCACTGATGGAAGAAAAATATGACACCCCCCAGCCCTGGTGTGCTGAATGTCACAGCAAGGTGTCCCTCTGGATTTTATATGGTTGGGTGTGGCTAGCTCTTTAAGCCAGGTACGGGAAGCTGATGTTATGAACTCCTGCCTGCTGTCTTTATTCAAAGTTGTAAATATAGACCTGCCCCTCATGCTACCCCTTCACTGCAAAAGAGGTTTTGTAAGCATCAACCACGGCCCTCTGTGACTGACAAGCACACACTGACAGACACATGTGGACATTGGAAACCCGAGTGATTTGCTAATGTTTATTAACAGCTACACGGTCTCCTGGGGGAGAAGAGCCTGACTTCCCCATGTAGGGCACTGACTGGCAGTGATGGGAACTTGAACATGAGACAGGATGCAGTGAGTGTGCTGCAAAGGGCACCAGATGCCATAAGACTCAGGATGGGATCCTGTTGCATTGAGCTTACCCCTCTTGGGAAAGCAAGTTATTTTTTGATCCACTCCTGAACACCGAGGTTCACAAGGTAGGGAGGGAAAGCAACGTGGTTCCCCACAGACAGGCAGAGGTCTTGGCAGAGCTGTGTTTTTGGGGGGTGCTGCAGAGCTGGGGGGCTGTGCTGAGGAGAGGACTATGCCTGTGGGTCCCTGAGAGATGGGGTGACATGGCACTCACACTGGGGCTGGTGCTGCTGTGCTAACACTCACATTTCTCTGTGTTTTCCACCCAGGGACGGACACGAACACCAGCACCAGGGGCATGGAGGGCCAGCACAGGAGTCCCAACCAGAAGGCGGTGAGTGCTTTGGGGGCTGCTGGCCAGCCTCCAAGAGTCGAGCTGGGAGCTGCTGCAAGGACCTGCTTCATGGTTGATAAATATAGCTACTTTGCTTTAGGAAATGTTGCTCTGTCCCTTCAGTAAAGTCCTCTGTACTGTGAGGGGAAAGGACAGTGGCAGGTCTG
The DNA here is from genome assembly GCA_013399895.1 of Serilophus lunatus. Lineage (NCBI taxonomy): Eukaryota > Metazoa > Chordata > Aves > Passeriformes > Eurylaimidae > Serilophus > Serilophus lunatus. The sequence goes on along the minus strand of VXBA01001917.1, from coordinate 2,331,274 downwards.
GCTAGTGGTGCTGGGCAGTGACGCTGACTCGGAGGGATGTGGACACCTGGGCATGGTGACTGCACACCTGGATTGCAACAGGAGGAATCCACCATTGAGCCCTGACCTGGTCTGGACTGAGGCTTCCCCCAGGACACTCAGAACTGGCAGCACAGAGTGATCCCACCAGGGATGAACCCCAGCTTTACTTCCCCAGTTGTCACAGCCTGCTGCAGCTCAGGGCTGTCCAGTGTCCCAACAGATCCGTGGCTGTGTCTCCTCCTCCACACCTGCCCCAGCTCCTGCCGCTCCTTCTGCACCTTGTCCAAATGAAAGGGACTGCTCCAAGATCATCTCTGTCCTGGGCTGCAAAGATGTTTCATTGCAGACCTGATCTAGCTCCCTAGCCAAGAGACATCTTCTTGGGACCTGGCAGTGGGGTCATCCCATCCTGTCCCTCTGAGCAGTCCCCCCCTACTATGGCAGTCTGAGAAAATGTTTCTGGAACAGCTGCTGGTAGCTCTTTGATTTAATGGAGAGAAGAGTAGGAGGAAGGAGAACTCTTCTTTTTCTTTAGTCACCTGCTCCCTCGAGAGTGTCCTGGCTGCCTACAGTCCCCACACCTTCTCTTCCATGTCTCTGCTGGGGACTCGTGCTGGGCTGCTGCTTCCCGACTGCAAAATCCTCCGTTTTTATCATCCCTGTACCTCTGGCCATGCGGGAGCTGGCTGGGGAAGGGCTCCAGCCCGGAGTGTGGGACTCGGGCCAAGCCTTGGCTGTTCGGGCAGCCGTGGGCATTTTGCCGGCAGCAGAGCTCTGACGCAGGAGTGCTCCCAAAAAGCCCCACCGGGGCTTTAGCCGGGGCCGATCAAGGCAGTCAGTGGGATGGGGATTGTTTACCACCCCCCTGGGTCTGAGCAGGCTCCCCAAGGGACACGTTCAGGCCTTGGAATCAGTACTCCCCCCCCATCTTCACTGTTTTGCAGTATTTGAGTATCTGAGCAGAGTTTAGTCCCCCTGCCCCCGATTCAAAGGTGTTTCCAAGCCAGGAGTTTTGCCAAGCTGTCAGCCACTCCCCGGCTCCCCCGGGGCAACCCGCGGGGTGCAAATGTCTTGTTTGTCGGCCCTGGCTCCAACAAGCGCCTGTGGCCGGCGGGTTTCCATGGCCCTCAGCGCAGACACGGGGCGATCCTGCGGTGCAGCGGCTGTGGGCCCAGGCTCGGGGCAGGCACAGCAGCCTCGGGGAGCCGCGGCCGCTTCGCGAGCACGGCTCTGACCCAGCCGCGGGCGGCTGAGCCCTGCAGCAGCATCTGCATTAAATGTGAGGGGGTGATGAACCCGTCCAGACCTCAGCACCACCCTTCTCCCCGGCAGTGCCTGGCCCAGCCCTGCCCCGAGGTCGGCACCCTCTCCCACCTCGCTGCTTCCTTTTGGGGACATAGAACCTGCCCGCGTTCAAGGGGAATTAAGGACGGCTTCTGTCTCAAGCGACTCTTGGCCAGGCACAGGTACAGAGAGATTTCTGTTCTTGAGTTCTGGACAAACAAGTTTTCACCACCAAGGCAAAATACAAACTCTTGCAACCTGGGGAGACGCTTTTCTCTGGAACTCAGTGTAATTAAAATATAACAACACAGGGATTTCTCCAAAGACTAAACACTTGCTTCCACGCCAAGAAAAACACACTGGTTGACCTCTTGTATAGTGCTGCCTGCTATGATCTGTGGTAGCACAGAAAATGTGCACTTGAGCTCAGAGATGTTGCAGAAGCGTGGGAACAGTCCTGACCCTCCTAGATCACAAGTTTTCTTTGGTCATGTTCACGCAGGTGGAAAAAGATGAGTTTCTGTAAATGCCAGGGCAAGGAGACAGTACCCAGTGTGATGGCAGTGACGTACATCTCATGGAAAAATGGATACTGGGTTCTAAGCAATCTTAAGCTGGAACAGCCAAAACTGCCTCTCTTTAACTCAAGAGTGATGATGGGAAAATGGAAATTTGAAACATTTCCAGCTATTAAGTGCTTTTGCATTTATTTTTGGCCAATGAGATGTTCAGCTTGCCTGTGGGGGTTGTGTTCTGTAACTTTTCCAGGAAAATAAGCGTGAGGAGAAGGTACAGGATCCTGACAGAGGCAAGGACGAGACCAACGCAGAGATGGGGAGCAAAACCTGGGCAGACCTGGCTGGAGAGATGAAGATATTCCTGTGGAACCCAGAGGAGAGAACATGCCTGGGGAGAACGGCCAAGAGCTGGGGTAGGTCCTTACTCAAGCCCCACTTTTGGGGATTGTTTCCTTTTCTGCTTCACAGCAGATTCACTTGCCTGTGAATGCCCTGAATAGCGTGGACTGACCACCTCTGTCCATTTGTTAGTGTAAATATTTCTGACCAGTGAAATAAAGAACTAGTGAGGAAGACAAGCAGAAAACCATGGAAAAGTTACCCTTGGTCTGGATGTTAACATTGACTGAGGGTGCGAAAGCAACGATTTCAGGCTGTCCAGACAATGCCCTGAAAGAAATTTAGAGCCTGAGAAAGTGTGGGGGCTGCAAGTCAGTCTGATGCAGCCATGCACCCTTGCTGCCTCCAGCAACCTGGCTCCTGCCTGTGGAAGTCAGGAGCCTGTGGGACGGTGGCTTTGGGATCATCAGGTTGGCAGGAGAAGAGTGCCTGAGCTGTAGGGCAGGTGTTTTGTGGAGGGTCCACACCACAGGACAAAGCAGCCCTCCCTGCCTTTGTGAGCCTGGGCTATGGGAGAGGGAAGGGCTTGTCATCACTTTCAGCCTGTGGCTTCCTGGGCCGTGACATGGTGCCCACAGCAGAGCCCACATGTGCTGTCATGGCTGGTGGGCTGGGATGTGCCACAGAGGGTTCTGAGCAACCTGTCTATTTTATCCATGTAGCCTTTAAAATATTATCACTGAGTCTGGAGGTGCCCCAGGTGGGCAGCCTGTGGCTGTGGGGTGAGCACTGCTGCAGGCTCGGTCTAAAATCAGGTTGCCACAGCACAGGTTATGCTATCCACCTTTGTAGCTCTGTTCTGACAGGACACAGCCCCCAGGGCAGAGTGAAAATCCCAAGCTGAGCCCAGAATCACTTGCACATCCACGCCAGTGCAAGGCTGTGAATTATCAGGGGCTGCTTCTCAGCCTTTGCAGCCCTTGGTCAGCACTGGCAATGCACTGCAAGCCCCACAGCCTGGCCAGGCCCCTACCTAGTTACCAAGTGCTCTGGGTCTCCTGCAAAGCCTATGGTGACAGCCAGGAGAAACAAAGGAAGCTGCCTACCAGCACCAGAGGAGTCTGAAAACCCAAAAGCATGAGCCCAGGGCAGACATTAACATCCACATTTGCTCCCCTGTGCCCTTTGCTGGCCCATGGAGGCAGCCTGGTCGTTTCTGCTCCTTTGCTGGATGGGAAGATGCAGAAAAAATGTGAGAGCAGTACAGGGGTAACAGTCCATAGTGATGTGGGTTTGTGTTTCTGAAGGCTCTGCCAGGTGCTGAGAAGATCCCTGGGAGAGGGTTTGCTCGGTCTGGTGTGGATATGACCCTGTCTGGCTACTGCTGGCAGTTAATATTTGCAGTCTCAGGGTGGGTGCAGCATCTTCCTGTGCCCTGGGATCATGCTCTGCTGTATGGCCCCACTCCCCATGGGCACATGTGCCCTCAGTGCACACATATGTGCTCACATCTGTACAGGAGGGGCATTAAAGCTACTGTGAAGATCAACGTTTCTTTTAAAGTGAGGCATTTGAAGGTGAATGAAGCTGAGGTTTCCTGCTCTCATCTTATGGTTGAGGAGGAGGAAATTTGCCCAGCCTGGGGCTGCTTTCCCATGCTGGCACTTAAGGTGCCCCCCAGAGATGGGGGACTCAGGGAACTTGTACTGACAAAATGCAGGGAGACAGGGTTATCACTGGAGGGCTCATGCCCTGGGAAAGGCTGCACCCCCATCCCTCCAGTGAAAATGCTTCCTGCTGCACAGCAGGAAACATAAGAATGGGAACTGTAGTGGCAACCTGTCCAAACAGGCCTCTTGGCACCTCCAGCAGCAGCTCCAGCTCTGCCAGAATGGGGCAGAGTCATCATCCAGCATCACTGTGGCAGGGCAGGACATTGTCCCTGCTGTGCCACCAGCAGCAGGGATGATCCCATCTGCCCAGCTCAGCCCACAGCAGGACACGGCCCCACAGTGGTTCCCAGCCCTGTGGCCCCGGCAGAAGCACGGCAGGAGTGCACATCTGTGTTCCCAGGGCTCCTCTGAGCTGCCGGCACATTTCTCCTGGGAAATGTTTTGCTTTCAGAGCCACTGAGTTTTATTCATAGGCTATGGCCTCTTGAGACATCCTGAGCCATCAGCCTGGTCCAGAGGAAAAATAAACCCATTCCCTGAACGTCCAGGCTATGAAACAGCCAGTGGTGCTGCAGTCTCTGAGGGATGCTGCTCACCCAATCCCAGAGCCGGGGTCCCTGCCATGCAGGGGACAGGAGACAGGACAGGAACTTTGCCTCACAGCCCCCTCAGGAATTTGGAGGTGCTAAAGCCACTGTGTACCCTTGCATGTTACCATGCCAAGAAGGGGTGAGAAGTGCAAGAGGCAAGATTATGTTTGTCTGTTGGAGAGACCTGAGACACACAGACACACAGGTCTGGTCCTGACATAGCTCTGGGAAGTGCCATGCAGCAGAAGGGGTACAGGGTCAAACAGCAGCTGCCCTAGCCCTGTGGTTGGGCAGGGAGAGTGTCTGGCTGAGAGTCCTGCTCCTCAAAATACCAGAGTCTGTGTGCAGGGTGTGCGTGTGTGAGCTCCCACCTCCACCATGGACTCGGAACTGTGGAGGATGCTGTGCTGATCACGTCTGTGCATCCCTGTGGGACATATCCCATGGGATGCGCTCTGGTTGCATTGACAGCAACATGTCTCTCTCTTTTGCAGGCTTGATCTTACTGTTTTACTTCATTTTCTACACGTTCCTGGCAGGAATGTTTGCCTTTTGCATGTACGTGATGCTGCTCACGCTGAGCCCCTACACGCCCAGGTTTCGGGACCGTGTGTCCCCACCAGGTACGTACCCCAGCCAGCCCGACCTTGGGAACCTCTGTGGGCACTTGCCCAGCACTGTCCTACCCAAATGGCATGGCTGGGCCCTCAGACAAAGCTCTACTGGAGCTGTACACTCCCACAGTCACCCGGCCCTGCACCATACAATGGTCTCACTTTGGGGCACTGGCAGAGCTGCGGGTTCTCTGCAGAGGATCAGACATGTTAAATAGTCTCGTGGGAAGCATTCATCTTGATTATACTAATTGTTATTATTATTATGCTATTTATTGTTATCATTATTCTCAAGGTAAATGGACAAGTCTAAGCATTTCAGAGGTGATGCTGATTCACTTCAGCTGCAGCCCATTTATACCTCATGTCTTCAAAATAAAACCCAAATCAAGAGTAGCTTTTATGCATCTTTATTTGGGGGAGTTCTGGCAAGATAATGTTCAGAAAATCCTTCCCCTATGCCAGATGAAGCATTTTCCCCATGTTTTCATGTTGATGGGGAACACAACCTTGATCCAGGTTTGGAGCTGGCTATGCAGCTGGGAATGTGGGAGACCCCAGAGCCACTCTGTACAGTCCCGAGCCTGTTACTTACCCTCAGCACTGCTGAGACTCTCTGTGCTTCTTGGGGTATTTTGATGTGCATGTGATGTTCTCTAGGGGTGAAATGGAGGTGACAGATCAGTAGGTTGAGAGTTTATCTGTGCACTGGTGCTGCTGCTCTCATGCCTGTACCAGGCCCCGAGCCCAGCCACAGCGCAGTCAGCTCCTGCAACACACACCCCAAGCCCGTGGCCAGTCCACCACGTTTGCTCTACCAGGGTCTGTCTCCTTCTTCAGGAGTGATGATCAGGCCATACTTGAATGGGTTCACCATTGCCTTCAATGTCTCTCAGCCCAACACATGGCAGCCCTACGTGGACAGCATGCACCACTTCCTAGCAGGTAAGATCTTCATCACCCAGGAGTCATGTCGATGAGTGGTTTTCTTCCATGTTTACATGAACGTGGTGCAGGGGTCTCCTGTGCACCTCACAGTCCCCATCTGGAAAGGGAGGCTCATAAGGTCACAGGAATTTCTGTAGGAAAGAGCTTTGCCTTTCCATGTGTGACTTTCTAACACCCTTGAGATGTGGATGTACTCTGAGTGTGTGGATCTGTGCAGATCTCTGGAAATTTTAACAAGTCTCTTGGGCCCCACCAGCTTATGATGACAAAGTTCAAGAAGAGAAGAATATTGAGTGTGTCTCAGGACAATACTTCATCCAAGGGGGTGATGACAGTGAGGAGAAGAAAGCCTGTCAGTTCAAGCGCTCACTGCTGCAGAACTGCTCTGGTATTGAGGACCCAACGTTTGGATACTCTAAAGGCCAGCCCTGCATCCTGCTGAAGATGAATCGGGTACAGAGAAATTCTTTCCATCTCAATTCCTTCATTCAGTGCATCCCAGTGTGATAAAGACCATGCAGGGACTGAAAATCTTTCACTTCTCAGGCCCAGGCAAAAAGGGAACTAGAATCCCCAAACCTAGCATATCCTCTAGAAAACATGTAAAAGAAACACTACAAAACTTGCTTGATTTGGTTTGCTGAGGCCTGAGTGCTTGGAGGATCTTGTGCCAGACCTTTCCCTGGGAGGAACTGAGCTTTAGGGGTACATTTCAGACCCCAGTCACTTTACAGTGAGAATTTTCATAGAATTTATTTGAAATCTATTAGCATTGTGGTTCAGTGCACTCTGCTGGGAAAATAAGCCTAGGAGGATGTGACCTGTGTGGGCAAGGGGCTGTGTTACTCCAGGGTGTTTGGGCTTCCTGGGTTCTCTGCTCTGCCTCTGCTCTCAGGCACCAATCTGGCACTCAGCCATGGGTGGGTTGCACTGTGTGGGATGGCAGACCCCACTGTAGGGATGCACAGCTCCTTACTGAGCAACATGACTGGCATCCAGAAAGGTTTAAACCTTGGAGAAGGGAGACAGCATTTCATACAAGCATGGATGATTTTTGGTTTTGCAGATCATAGGCTACCGTCCTGGTGCTGGGGTTCCTGTGAGTGTGGACTGCAAAGTGCAGGTACTGCTTTCCTTTGTGCTCGGCAGTGTGGTGGGTACAAAGCCAAATGTCTCTCTCTGTTGGACCCCACCACTATCTGTCTTCATTTTAGCCCCAACCACTCACAGAGTCCAGTGCTGCCCATGCGTCTGGGTGCAAGTGTGGGCTGGTCTGCTGAGAGCAGCAGAGACCACCAGCCTCCTGCTTCCCACCCGGGACATCACCCTTGGAGCACTGCCAGCTCCTGTCAGCTTGACTGGCTCTGCTCAGCTCCTGTGGGCAGACGCCCTGGGCTGGGTGCTGGGGTGCCAGCTAAGGCCTGGAGCTGGGGGAAAGACTCAGGAACTGCTCACATCCATCTCCAGCCTCTCCCCAGCACCTGCAGTCCCAGGGGGGACCCTGCAAGCCAACAGCAATAGGGTGAAGGAAGAGCTGCCACTGCCCAGGCAGCTCCAAATCATACAGGCAGCAAATTCTAACCCTCACACGTGGCTCCATAGACCCATTCTGCCCTGGCTGGAATCGGGACAGCAGCTGGGCTCACAGCAAACACACTGCTGGCAGTGCAGCTGAGCCCTGCCGTGGGCTGGCAGGAGACATCTGTATTAAAGCTCCTCACCTTGTTCTGCGGGGAGCTGTATTTTGTGTCCCCTGTCCTATGTGCGTGCACCTATATTTTTTTCCCAATCACAGAAAGGCAATGAGAGCCATCTCAGATCAGTGGACTTCTACCCTGGGAATGGGACGTTTGACCTCATGTATTATCCCTACTATGGCAAGTTCACTCATGTAAGTAAAGGCTCTGGCATCTCTCTTATGCCTCCTTGAGAAGGAGAGGGCAGGAGCTGCTGCACAGAGTACAGATGTGCTTTCTGGCTATTTTGGGCAGATGCAGGCAGGAGGGAGGCCATGGGCACTGGGATTACAGTGCTCTATTTCTGTCTCTGGCAAACTGCAGGAAATCCTTGGGGACTCCTGTTCCCTCTTGCCAGCAATGGGAATGATTACATTTATCAGCCGGACACTAAGATTGGCATTGCTAACTCCCAGAGAAGGTCTCAACACTAGTGTTTTCCCAGAGCATTAGGGAGGTCAGGGATTAGGTGACCCAAGAGGAAAAGGATGAGGCAAAGCTATGGCAAAATATTTTCAGCTGGGTGGCTCCAAACAAAGCAGTTCAACATCAGCAGCTATTTCTGAACATGCTGGCCAGCACTGCTTTGGGCCGGGCCGGGCTGGGCTGTGCGATGTTGGGAGGGAACACACCACCACAACAAAACCTGAAATGGAAGATAAGGCAGGCACTAGACCCTTATTGTCATATTGCTGGCAGGTGAGGATGAGTAACAGCCCCAGATGCCAGGTCTGCATGTCCTTTGAGCACATGGATCCAAGGAACACCACAGGTTTCTTATCGCAACCCATAGGTTGGTTTTTAGAACAGTAAAAAGTATTTGACACCCATTGTCCAGTGTTGTCCTGGGTGATCAGCCCAAGGAGGCAAAAGTGCACTGCAAAACTCCAACATGATCCCATCTGTGCACAGGCACAGAAAAGTTCAGCTTCAGCATCCTGAGGGACCATCATGGACAGTAGGCAAATGGTCCCAAGTGCCTTGGAACCGTGAACCAACCACTAATGCTTTTCTGCTTCCTGAAAAATTACACTTAAATGTGCTTTCTTTTCAGGTCAACTACACATCCCCACTGGTGGCTATGCACTTTACAGATGTGGAGAGAAACCACTTGGTCCCCATTCAGTGCAGTCTGAATGGGAAAGGAATTATCAATGACCTTAACAGCGACCGCTTCCTGGGCCGAATCATCTTCACACTCAGCATTGGAAAGTAGCCACTGCCAACAACAGGCACTTAGGTTAAGTCAGTCAGAGGCTTTCTCCTTTTTAAAGCATCAAGCCAGCATTTTTTTTCTGCTAGAAAAACAGACACATGGAGATTATTGTTAATTTATTTGTGTTCATAGTTAGGAAACAAATGAAATGCAATGGGGCATGGATCCACATTTTTCATCATCTTAGGTAAATGATTATTAGCAAAAATTAAAAGCTACCACCTGGGCAGAGAACCTACAAAAGCATTTCGGTTTTGACTAAAAAAACCCTCTGGTATCTGAATGCTATTCGTAAGGTCTTTTACAAGTGACCCCTGTGGAATTCATTTTTCCTGGCTTTAAATTTTAATTTTTACCATAGTTTTATATGCATTGCTCAGGCAAAAGCTAACAAGAGGGAACTTTATTAGCACTATTTTCGTTAAAATAATAAACAGCAAAAACTCTGGATTATGTCTGCGATAACAGAGTTAAAAACCAAATATGGCAGCTCTGAAAATGCCTTCTAGGATCTTCAGCACCAGACACATCTCAACTGCAGCAATTTACTGAGCTTGTTCAGCACACCCAGCACAAGTGTTGAGCAAGGGCCACACAGAAAATCATTTGTCTTTGAACCTTTCCAGCTGCTCCTTTCTGAAATGGGAAGATTAATGCTCCTCATTCCAGTACTTCAATCTGCCCCAGGAACCCTCATCAAGTGTCTTAGGCAAGGATGAGTGAAAGGAGCTCTTCTCTCCTGTGACAGCTCACAGGTTGGCAGTGACTCTTCCCCTGATCAGACACAAAAGTGCCCAAAGCTTTCGGATCTGTTCTTTCCCATTCCAGAGAGGTCACAGCTAAAATGCTGCAGCAAACCACAGGGAAACACGCAGTTGTTTCATCGTTAAGGGGTCAACACTGGTATTAGTGAAGCCATCAGTTTACTGTCCCCAAAGGCTGATGGAGCACATCTGTCCTTGTCTGAGAATTCTTACCCTGAGCAACCTCTGCTGCATGGGCAGCCCAACTCTCCCCAGCCCCTGTATTTGTCAGAGCTGAACAGCACTTTGCATGGTGGGAGCTACGAGAACACAGCAGGATGGGACACCTTGGGATAATGCACTATTTGCAAAGCACACTTACTAAAATTACTGACTGAACAGGAGCATTATGGTATGTTTGCCCCATATCCTAGTCCAGGTACTTAATCTGCCATTTCCTGATCGATATAAATCTCTAAGAAGTAATTTTTTTGTATTAAAAATAAAGTGACTACAGTAAAATTAACTCTATGGTAGCATTCTTAAAACATTGGTTTAAGAGATGCAGTTTGTGACTTTAGCTCCCTGTGCTGGCCAGTTAGGGACTGAATTTCAAAGCAGCATGTAACAAACGTGACCCTGGAATTCTGAGCACTTGATTAACTTCCTCAGGCCAAAGAGTTCAGGAGCCCAGTACAGTAAGACTCACTCTTCACTAAGTATCACAACCAACCACCTGGCAAAAACTATTTATTAAGAACTGTTAAAAACCTGAACCAGAGATAGTTTAGGAACTAATTCTGCTCAGATGTCATTATTCAGGATGACACTGATAGAGCCAGGGCAGTACAATCACTCTGCCTGCACATCTTATCTGAAAGGGCATCTTCTGATCAACAGGAACTGTCTTCTGCCAAGGAGGTTGCTGCTGAAGAGGTGGCTCTTCTTTTGACATCAGAAGCAAGCTAAACCCACAAGGATTTCTCTCCCCCTGCCAATTGCTTTACCTCTTCTAGAACATTTGTATTTCAAGGCCTTCATGCTTTATGCCATGAAATTAACAGCTCTCACACTAGCAGCAGGATAAAACTTTGTTTAATATCTATTCCATATCTGCCTGTTGGAAAAATTCATGAAGGAGCAGTCCTTTAGCAGACACTGGACCCATGCTTTGATCAAATCAGCAAAGAAAAATCAACTAATTTGGATGTAAATGTGTGAACAGCTTAGAAGCAAAAGCTTCTGTTTCCCCACTAACATCCAGATCCAGGCATGTTGACAAACCTGTTGGAAAAGCTCTCAGAAATGGCATGTGTGTCTATACTGAAACAAAGCTTTACAAACACAAGAGTTAACTTTATTTTCCATACACATATTCTGCTTTCAGCATATTTGTACAGTCATTTCAAGATCTGGAAAACTGTATACACCACTCTTCATGCTGCAACAACCTGAAAGTGCTGGATCAATTTTTGACTCCTATTTAAGCTTAAAATAATACTTTAGATGTATATATAAAATATATATATGTGTGTATGTGTTTGCATCTAGGAAACCACCTCATTTTACTAAAAATAGCCTAGCAAAAGTGATGTTAAATACTTCAGTCTGAGCATGAAACCATAGCTATTATCCATCTGCTGGCAGCAGAGAAGCACCACACTGACAAAAGGGTGTTACTCAGAAATTGCCAGTCTTGAAATAATTCACCATTTACCACTCTGGCAGCGAAATCAAGTATTGCAAGAGCAAAGGTACAATACAAAAGACCAAGACAAACAAATCTGAAGCACACAGTCCAACTCAGCAGCATTGAATTACATTCCTTAAAAAAAGACAACTTGGTTCAAGAGCCCATTTGCTGTACAAAATGACTTTTGTCAGATTCAGGTAGAGTGTATCTTTGGTCACAGTGAGGACAAGAATAATTGAATGTACAGATATTCCTCAAACATCAAAAGTAACTCTTTAGAAATCTCCCTTCCCTGAATAGACAGCTATTGAGAGTTAAACATCAGTGTTGACTGTCACCTTTGTGCACGTGAATTACTGAAGGTGCTTTCCCTACAACACGGATGTGGGCTCAATGCACAAAGAGATTAAATATTAAAGCAGCTTTCGCAAACACCTGGCGCAGAGGACAGGACTTCGTGTGCTGTCAGTAGCTCTCTGCAGACCTGGCAGCTCTTGAGCTGCCCTGCAGCTGGAAATCAGAGTTTGTTGGCTGCAAAAGACTTTTGCCAAGATGGACCAAAAAAAATGTTGAAAGAGCAAGAGGCTTCTTTCAACCTTTCATCCCATCAACACGAACCTGACGGGAATGAAGCAGAACACAACCACTAATGACTACCTTCTATTTTGGTACAATTTAGATATGGAACATAGAATTGCAAAAGGTATGGCATTAATAACAAAGCATCTTCATACAGGTCAGAGGCTCTTACCCCTTTGGAAGTCACTTTCTTCACTATATATTAATTTCTGCTTTATGATCAGCATTCCTCATGCTAGAAATTTTGTGCTCTTACATTGAGACAGCACTAATGACGAGGTTAAAAGCAGATTAATTCTATCAAAACTGAGTAATTTTTTATCCTCACTGCATTCCTAAATCACAGCTTTTAGTGATCCCCTGCTAACCTATGAAAGCTGTCCAAAGGAACTGCAGGAATCTGAGCAATCTGTGTTCTTAGTCAGTCTTTGAGTGCTCTCAAAATACTCTTGAGCCTCACATGGACCAATGCTGTGTAGTTTCTTTTATGTTCAGAATCAAAGCTGAGAGAAACTGCAGCCAGTGAAATTCCAGCCTCCCACTCTCATTTCAAAATTGAGCTCAGAACAAAAAGAAAAATGCAGTCCAACAAAATAGCACAGGAGACCTTTCCTTTAGCAGACTGCCGGCTTTTCTGAATAGCCAAACTTCTTCAGGACTGAGCCTTATCTTAGCAAATTAGACTTCATGCTAAGTACAAAGTTATTCAACATATATTAGCAGTCAACTTCTCCATACTGATGTTAAACAAATTAATTTACTAGAAGAATGAGATGTTCTTCTTGTAGTATATTACTAGTGAGATCAAGTACTCTACCTTTACATCCAGAAGGAATAGGGAATTCAGACTGGTTCACAGGAACAGCCATATGCCAAGTTCCCAATAGAAGTCTGTTAAGAACTTGGTATTTTTTCCCACCACATGTACAGTCCCATTTGACACAGCATTCACACTTTTAATTATAGTTTTAGCTTTAGTATCATCCAAGACAAGCTGTAGGCAGCTAGAATTTTTCTTGTGTAAAAAGATTAAACAACAGAAAGCTTTGTAGATGTCTTCTTTACACAAAATAATCACATTTCTCATAGGGTCACACATCAACTCTGCTCAATTCTACTGATCCTCAGACCACTTACTTTTTCCAAAATCCTACAGTAGCTTCAAATAACTGCAACTCATCTTAAGACTCATGGCATGTTATTCTGTCATGAAGTGACTCTAATTTTTTTAAATAAATTAACAAACCGTGAATTAATTTGTTTTTCTTCTTTTTAGAGGGGCAAATCAGGGAGTCTGGGAAAGGGAGAAAAGCAGGGAAGGTGGTAACAGAGATGGAATTACAAGATTATACAGACTGATAGCCAGTACGACTTTTTCTTCTTCCAATAAGGTAAGATATAAAGACAATAATGATAAGGAATCCAAGTGCCATGCCCACTGCGATGGGAATAAGAAAGTTCAGGTCAGAATCAGCAACGCATTCTTGGGCTGCAGAAAGAAGAAAAACAAAAAAGAAGCAAGGGAAAAAAAATTAGTGAGGGAAACCAAGCATTAGAAACCAAAGAAAGCAAGGAGCAAACAGGCATTTTGAGAAATTACACTGTATTTGATACAGCAGTACATCTAAAGCAAAATCAGTATTGAGTAAAGAATCGATGGAAAGATTGATTTCTTTAAACATATATATACCACACCCCCCAGTACATTGGTAATATACTTCTTTCCATTTGTACATTGAATTTCAGCTTCCTCTAGCAAGCAGAGGGTAGATTAGAAAGGTGAGGACAAGGCAGCAGTCTGAGCCAGCATTAGCTGATCACACCTGAGTCAGCAGCAGCACAGCAACAAAACCCCAGACTGGTGTATTACTGCCTCCTGCAAGGCATCACCGTGCCCCTGGGTTCTAGACATGAATAAGGGACAACACAAGAAACAAAGTAGAAACTTACTGGAAACTACAAGAGACAGTCAAGATACCTGTGCTGAAAAGCACATGGGAAACACTGAAGACTCTCTCTACGGGTGGGTAACTTTATTTCTAATACAGAAGGGTTATCAGCTTCAGCTGAGAACTACACAGACCTTACTGAAACCCACGTAGGAGAAAAAACCAGGAGACAGCTGTAATGCTACAGGGGATTTTAATATGCAGGTTGTAAAACCTGTCAGGAGCTCCTTGCTGATATAAACACCAAGGATTAGCAAACAGTGCTGGGAACTGGTTTCAAACTCAGGGGTACACCTCAGACACGGGGGCAGGGCTTGGCAGTCCCGGTGATTTGTAACAGCAGAGCTCCACCTGCCTGGTGCCAGCAGAGGGGTTCGGTGGTACTGCTTCAGCACTAGAGGGTGCCTGGCTTACAGCCTTGCACAAAGCAGCACTCCTAAAACCTTTTTGCTTCAGGTTTTCATAGAATCAGCATTAATTACAGGAAATTTACTGTCTTGATTTAGCTTATTACAGTCCAGCACACACTTGCCACTGCCCCTTTGTGAAACCCTGTACAAAGCCTTTGGCTCATTGAAGGAGCAACACATGGAGGCTCCATACCTGAAAACACTGAACTTGGATTGTCTGAAGGCACTTACTACCAAGTAGGGCAAGAAATATATATATTAAAAAAAAAGGAACTATGCACCTTATACAGTGAGTATTCCAAAATATTCTGACTACTGAGAAAGTATTTTAAAGAGAGACCTGCATTTGCTGTTTGGTCATCTTTGTTCACTGAAGATTAACATCCACAATTTCCTACATGCTGGATAATGGGTCATTAATACCAAACATGAATGGATTTGCTAAGGAAGAAGAGTGTCCAGCAGGCAGTACCCTCTCTTTAAAAGGAAGGGATCTCTGCAGTGCACATCACACCATGGCACTGGCACAAGGAATTCCCAGGGTAAAAACGGGTAGTCTCATACCAGGAACATCCCATCCTTGGCTGGCACACACCTATCCAGGTATGCTTACTGCACTGGGTAGAAGCTTCAGGAGGTGTCTTCAAAAGCAGAGCTGGTGAGTACACCCTGACCTGCAGACTCTGCATTTGGGCCACCAGGAACAGCTTTTTCGACTGAGTTGGTTTGATGTGTCTCCATCCAGAATAATCACAAATTTGGCCAAAAACTTTTCTAGCCCTGGTACAAGAGCTAATTTCCCTTTTAATTCAAATAATTTCAACCAATTGCCCTAAACGTTGTGTTTTAAAATATATGCTATGCAATAGAGAACATTATGGTAAATTTAAAGTTAAAAAACAGCTGAACAGAAAACAAAACACGAACCAAATGAACGAACAAATACCCACCAAACCCCCCATCATCCATTGTCTAGAAATGCCTTTTTTGAGACCTGTAAATATATCTTTAACCTAAAATACGAGAAATCTTGGCATTTTAGAGTACAATTTGAGTATTTAGTAAACTGTGTATAAGGGACAAACCCAACTGCACTCTGTGATAGATTATATATATTAATAATCAACATCTACAAGAACGTACAATTTAAATGCTGTGCCCACAGACCACAACAAAACCATCTATGTAACAGAATCTCAGGTATAGGCTGATTGGAGTTCACCTCACTCATTCAGTTTATTTTCTTTAAAAAAAAGACAATACAAGAAGACTTTTCAAATCAGTTCAGAAATGTGACCAAGTTTCCTTAAGAAATAGAACAATCTTTATTTTTTAGAGCACAAGTTAAACAGATTGACAGTTCCCTATGGAGCAATACATACAGGAAAACTAGTGGTTTTATAACAACAGGAAGTCAGGTGAAACTTAGATGTTTTTTGAACCAGTTGTCTGCACATCAGTCTAGGAGTACTTAAAACTCTGAGCCAATGTACTTGCAGGCTTTTGCAGAGGTATTTCTAGTGCTCATTCTTGGAATCAGTTTGCACAAATTTTCTATATTGTCACTTGGATACCATGTACAGTTCAAAAATTTGCATGGTCAGATGAATACAGTGTGATGATTACTCCTTAACAGAAATGCATGTTTAACTGGTGCCACTGAACATCACTCACAAAAAAAAAGCTAAAAAAAAATCTATATGAACTTCTGCATTTGAAGATATATTAATATGAAAGTTATTAGATCCATTTTTTAAAATTAAAATGGTAAGTCTTGAAGCCTGTTTTGTGATTAAATTTATAGCAGTTCCCCACTTTCATTAAAATGAATTTCAGTAAGCATTATCCACCCCTACCTGCTTCCTTGGATAGTGTCAAGAGTAAACTGTTTTTATAAAACAAAAAAAAACCAAACAAAAAACAAAAAAAACCCCCAACCATTACTGAAAGAAGTGTATTTTATGATTTGTATACAAACATGCCACAGACATCTCTACAACCCTAGAGAACACTAATAAAACACTAGAGCAGCTTTGATGCAGGCTAAACTCATTCTAAAGGGGGAGACAATGTTATGTTCATTAAATAGTTTAGGCAGCTCATGTTATGACATATGCAAAAAAGCCACACTTTTACCTAAAAGTCTAAAAGACTTCTTTTTTCCATGCAGTAAGAATATGTATTACAGCACAAGGAGCCAGAGGAAAGTTGTGCATCAAGGGCTTCTCTCTACAGAGCTGCAGTTTAAGAAACAGTCCAGTTGCACTGCATTTTTTAACCTAGTTATTCTTTCTATACAGCAAGGAAAAAACAGGTGTTGTGGGTCCATCTCAGACTTGTTTGGCTTTTGCATTCTTAACATTAACAAATGCTAGACTGCAAACAATCAAACAGAGCATGTTGGACATTCAGAATGCCAATGGCGGGCAGTTATAATGTGAATTTTGACTGGCAGAGAACCATTCTAGATGATTTAGAAACAGCTCAAGCTGCAACAACAGATACTGGCTCATTAAATGAAAGCATCTTTAAACAATGGTCATTCAAAGCAACAAGACAGACCAGTTCTGTGCAGAGTATGGTATGAAGTTAAGTGCACTTTAAAGTCCTGGAATATTTAGAAAGGTTATTCCCTTTAAACAGATGCCAGCAAAAAAGCTTGCATTAATTTAGCAGAAGTCTGCCTTAGTTGATTATTTTATTTGATTGCCAAGGTATAATAAGGAATGAAGAATTCAGTGCCCAGCAGTTGTTATTTTTTTTAAACATTTGAAAATGGCACTGATATCTTCCCACATATCTACCACTTGGCAAATACAGGTTACCCATTTTGTTTGTACAGCCAGGGTATAGGAATGATTCCTGAAATTACACTGAGGCAGGAGTAAATTACTTAAAATCTGACAAAGGTAAGTAAGTTACTGCTGCCACTTCAAGAGACCACTTAATCACCAGCCTGAAGTTCAATGCTATGGAAAACAAAGTTGGTATTGGGCATCATACAATCCTTGTTAAATACTATACAAGTCAACATAGTGACTAATGCTGCCAGCTTAACCCACAATTACCACAATGACTAAGGAACGCAGAGGAGAGAAGCAAGTACAAATTCTAAGCTATTCTGGGAGTTGCCCAATGCACATCAGTTCAGAATGTGTTCTTGTTTCAGGCTACTATTTGTAAAAAACAGAAGTAAATCCTAAGTGCTTTAGGACTTTTGCAAGATAAAATCCTTAGCCTAGCAATTCTTCCAGTATTTCACATCTTCAAAACAGCTATGAAACCCACGGCGTCTTCTGAGAGCAGGAAAACTGAAAACGTAGTTCTGCTTCATCTGAGATAAACATTCTCTTTGTTTCTCAACTCCAATTAGCTGTGGCTAGTAATTACTCCTAAGTTTGGGTCTTTTTTTGACTTCAGAACTTGCACTTGCTTTCTTTAGAGTGAAATCAGAACAGGAATCACATTTAGATTCACAGAGTTTGGTATCCAGCATAGCTTTTTCTTCTGCCAATTATGTAAGCAACCACTATAATGGCAATCAAGACAGCAAGTGCAGCACCAACTACAATTGGGATTAGAATGCTTTCATCATCCAGCGAACACTCCTGGGCTGTAGGTGAGAAAAAGGTTGCAACAAAGAATAAATAAAGACAGAATACTTCCCAAGTGTGGTATAAAAACCTGTTTTCCATAGTATGAACGTTTTCAAAAAATCAAATATCATTACATCTTTAAACTAAGAGAGAGAACTGCAGAGGTTTCATGGGTACATATACCATACAATAAGCACTGTAATCATGTGGAATGTTTGATAACCTAGAGCAAGCTAAGGGTGTATCAGTTTTCATGTGCACAAGATCCATATTAAACCAGGGAGTAGCCATTCTTCTACACTGAAGAACTGGGCTTATCTGTTTCATATTTAAGGCAAGTCTAGTTTGTGGTATTATTTATTAGATGATAAAAAGTGACCTACATTCAGTATCAAAGCTCTATCCAGAATGGAGATGTTACAGACAAAATAACTATAATTAGGAGAGGAAGAAAGCTAGCTGCAACTTGAACTACAGAGTGAAATGGAACCCTAAGTCTTTAGAAATACTGTTTACCCTGCACACATCTGGAGAGTTATCTTACCTCTGTCTAAAAAAAAAAGAACTTCAAAAATCTGCACTCAATCTATGTGTCTACAGATCAGTCTAGTCCAATAAGACTGTGCTCCAAGTATTATTATTAATTACAAAGACCGGGTTACACTAAATATTAAGAATGAGGTCATTTAAGACATTCAAGTTTTTTTTCAGACAAGACCAAGATAATGCATCAAACATTTTTAAATCTTTCATTAGTTCTGGATATTCCAGACAGCTTCTGAAGGGAAGCTCTGCCAGTTCATTTCCCCCCCACCCCCAACACTCCTACTCCTTGGACTGACAGGTAAAAAGAAACAAAACATCTAACAGTATTTCCAAATTCCGCTTCTGCTAAAGTTCTATCCTACTGTATATTCGAGCTGCAAAAACTGTATGTCAAGATGATGCCAGGTAACTTTCAACCTACTCTGCAAGGCAATGTTTAAGTCCCTCTTTGGTGTCTCTGGTTTCACTGAAGTTTTGTGAAGGATAACCACATAGCCAGCAGACATTTTATAAGTGAGAACAAAGCTTTGCTTAAACTTGAACGTCAGCCTCAGAACTTCTCTTCATTCCATATATAAAAACAGATTTAAAAAAAATGGAACAAGAGCTTCCAAGATAAAATGCTGGTGCTTTTTAGCAAGTAAGAATTTTGCAAGCATTGCTAAAGTTAACAAAAACATAACCCTTACCTGTAGCAAACTTATTTGCCTCCACAAGGAATGGCTGAATCCACAGATTAAAAGTATGTACTTGAATATCTTCGCTGATCTGAAGAGTTTGCTCTTTTCGGCACATGTAAGAGCTACCCAGGAAAGCATCCCACTTGCTGAAATTGTGGTTATCTGCACTTGAAATCACTGAACAAGGGGGGGGGGGGAAGAAATGAAATTTGCATGCCCACTTTAAATGCAAGACAGTTGCTAATACAATCATAAGACTGAGGAGCTGAATCTCAAGGGGCTAACATTTCAACACTGACTAGTTTGAAAAACAAAGTAGTGCAAAGTGGGATTGATCTGCTTAAACAGGAGTCAGGCACTGAAGTTACTACAGTACTTATCAGCAACCTCTCCTCCATATATACATGACATCAGGCTTTCCTTGTACCTCCACGCATCCCAACATTGCAGAGTTGCAAGTGTTTTAGCTTTAGTGCTCTTTTAACTAGTATAGTCATCAAAAGCAACTTTTGGAAAAAAAAACAAAACCAAAACATACTTTTGTTTTGGAAAAAAGTGTGCTTTAGTTTTTGAAGGACTGGCCTCTTTAACAAGTGAGAATTAAGTACAAGTGGTTGGAAGATACAGCAGCATCTTCCATCAAAGAAAACAACAGCTGGCTTAGGAAAAAAGGTTCAAAGTTGGTACAACTGTATTTCACAAATCAAAAAAATCGTGTTACCGAAAATAGTTCAATAAAAGCCCTACTAATTTATATAGAGACCCCATTAGCAGAAGTTTCAGGAATCATAGGATGATCCCACACCGCTGTTTAAAGTAACTCTTCCAGCTATTTATGCCTATTATTTTTCATATCAAGTTATAGACACAAAGTAGGAGCTAACAGCACTGAAGCACGAACAGCACTGAAAAGAAGTCAGAAGTATTTGAAGCAGACATTGAATAAAATACTACACTTGCTTTAAGGCAGATACTGTTTCTTACCAGAACCATTCAGACGGTTGAGCAGCGTAACATTCACCTCTTTCAGGTAAAATTTCTGTACACTTGCACTTGTATTTTTCTGTTTAAGAAGCAAGAACCAACTGTCAGTGTGCAATTCTGCATTTGCAACTTTAAAAACATGTGTTTTACAAAGGCCAACATGTTTGCCAGTCTTACATTTGTCTACAACTTTAATCCAGCTCTCAGTTTGTGTTGAGACATTCAGCTGGCCAGTTCCACTTCCCAGATGGGAACAGCCTACCACCAGTGAGTGACAGGAGGGTTTTGCTATGAGTGATCACCATGCAATGCTGTTAAACAGAAGTTTCAAACAAAAGAAGTTACTTACAAGAGCAAACGTGAAACCAATCAGTGTGCTATTTCCATCATTCAGTCTCAGAGTAGCTGTTGTGTTACCGCATGCACCATCTGCGATGGTTGTCTTTGGATTGATGTTGATCAGAAGGGGCTGAAATACAGACACACCACAATGACATTCAGCTGGTGTTTGGAATACACTGTTCAGTCTTGGGCTACAAGAGCTTGTCCCAAACATGACAGCAGGAAGACTGAGCCTGGCTATTATCAACCCAAGGCAAACTGTACATTTACACAGAAGCAAACAATTTGCCCAGATAAGTCTTACTTTGGTCCCTAATACAACAGGCTACATGGCTCCCTCTGAGGGGAAAGACAGTATCTGCAGGGACCAACAGCCTTCACAGCTAAGAAACTTCCAGACTTTTAATCATGTTAGAAGTTCCCAAGAAGGACTTACGCTGAATTCAGAAAGAGTTTTGAAGCAAGTTATTACACCACAAAAGTATTCTGATGTCAGAAAGGTGATGCAAACAATACTTAGAAGCAGTTCTGGACAACCAACACATCCATACAAAGCAGATATCCTGCATTCAGATTTCATACCAAATAACTACAGCAACCTTTCATTCTTCAAAAGAAAAGAGAAGCACCTTGTCTTGCGAAACATTCAGTTGCAGCCCCACAGTAGCCAGCAGACAAGTTTTATTTCCACTTTTAAGAGAATAGTTTCCTGTGTCTGGATTCTCCACAGGTTTGGGAGCAGCGGTTGGAGCAGGTGACAAAGTGGTGGTAGGTACAGTAGTTACATTGGCAGTAGTAGGCAGAACAGTAGGTGCAGAAGTAGGTGTATCAGCACGACATCTAGTCTCTGAAAAGACATTTTAAACAACATTTCAGTGCTGAAATTTTATTAAAATCTTATGACTCGGTGGCGAGTTCAATACAGATAACAATTTCTTTGTTGAAATCTAGGCTCATTGGGAGTCTTAATCACCAAGTCAGAAGTTCCAAACTCAGCACTGTGGCACAGTATCCCAAACCATGTACAATAAATGGACATTTATTCTGTAATGTTCACAGTCCTACATCCACATGACACAGGCAGTACCACTTACCTCTGGCACATGGAAGCAAAACACACAGAGACAGCTAAGTGGTTATAAAAGTGTGGTGTGTATTTGCTGTCACTAAGTAAGTGAGCCTGTCGAGCTGCATGCAGCAGGGTGACGTGCTCATCTCTTTCAGCAGCTGAGTTATGAGACAACAGGCTCTGGGCTGTTCAAATGCAATAGCAGAGGTCACCACTGGAAGTGGAAGGCAGCTAAAAGCCTTCAAACTCTAATGAACTAGTTAGCAACAGAAGGTCTGAAGTGCTTATTCTTAATACCCCAATTACTGGAATACACACTTGAGTAGCCTACCACCTTGGCATAGAAACAATTGACACTATAATAAACTACTAAATCTGTTCTAATCTATTTTTCCAACAACAAAGAAAGAAGTACGAGAAGATATTTTCATGAATATTACTACACACAGCACATTCTAGAACTGGTGGACTGTTTATTATGGGACTTTGCTCCCTGCACTAAGGTGCAATACAAAAAGGTTTATTCACAAATTGAAACACTCACCTTTTTTACTGACTGTGCCATTCTGAACAAAAGCCTGCACAGTAACATTCCAGAAAATCTGTGTTACATTTTCTTCTTCAATATTGTCAGGATGATGACACACATAGACATTATTCAGCAGAATTGGACTCGAAGTATCCTTTACAACAACAGTCACTGGGCCTACAAATAAGCACAAATATTTTAATGCCTTATGAACTACAAGAATTAGTGGTAGTGCTATGTTTTATACAATTCCATAGAAACTCCATCAAAGAGATAATTAAGCCCTCTTGAATGTTTTCCCTACACGTCCTGACCTGAAGTGCTGAGTAATGCTGAGAAGTAACCAAGCTTCCAGAACTAGACATTAGTCATTAGAAAGGTGAATCCTTTTACTTAAGTTATTAAGGAGAAAAAATCCTATTATTATCAGGCATTAGTACACAGAAAGCCTAAAACTGCATTGCTTGGCAAGGTGGAAGGTCAAGCAGTGCACACGAAAATGAATTTTTCATGTATCTGCTGCCTACCAGCACCTCCCTGATCAAAGCTGCTCAGTTATCCTTTCTCTCCTGTTCCTCTTATGGGAATGACACATTCTGTGAAGACAACTAGTCTGCACTGTTATCCTGTAGGCAGGCAGGATGAACAGCAGCTGGCAACAGGTGGTACAGAACTCACTACACAAATCACCAGTCATTCTAACTTAGAAAATGCCAACCAAGGTCAGGTACTCGAGGTCTGACACTTGCTCTGCAAGTCAGACTCTGCACTGAGCATTTACCTTTTCTTTTAGCATCAGGAAATGCAGCTGTATCGTTGGTGTTGTAGGTGAATGTGAAGAAGTCCCCCTGGTAAGTTTCATTGTTCTTTGTAAAGTTAATGCTCCAAGAATGACCTTCCCCAAACTGCACAGCCACAAGTGCAGGTTGTGTGTCATTGCCACAGACGCTTCCATTATGTGTCACACTGGATGATAAATTCAAGGCTGTGGTTTTCTAGAAGAAAGAGATAGCAGTTCTTCCTCATCACAACATTATAAACCCACTGGAGTTAGATGGAACTTTGCATAAAATAAATTATTTTAGGTTATTCTACAAAATTATGAAAAGGGGTCCCTGACATCTGTCTGAGAAAGGAGCTATATCAGATTCAGGTACAAAAGTACAAATCTAACTTAGTTGTAGATCTTGACTGTGCTGAGCTGCAATTCAGGTTTATTGCTTAAAAGGTAACTAAACTGCTCCTGGTTAAGCTTGGTGAGTTTTGTGTATGTCATTTAAGTAAGAGCAGCAGGGTACTTTCACTCATTTGCATGCTTGAGAATTTGTGCTTTGTTTTAAAGGAATATGTAGGAATATCTTTTAGCAATTGACTTAGTTAAAAAAAGGAAGAAACCAAACACCCTAGATAAAATAGTGTCCTTAAACTTCTACCCATGTCAAACTACAGTCCTCAGCAAGAGCTACCTCCAAATACTTACATAATCACTAGTGTTTGATTCATATGTTATCAAGAACCTCATCATCCAATTTGCATACAGGCATGTAGCATTAGAGGCATCCTTTATATCTACTTCCACTGCATAGGACTGGAAAAAACCTGTAAGATATGATTATTAGCTATTAAGACATTGCTTTTACTTCATTTTCTAGAAGCACTTGAGAGGACAGCTCACCACAAAGCAGTAAATTATGTCAGGACCATAATCAATCTGCCAGACACCAAAAGAATAGCTAGATTTCTAAAAAGTATTACAAATGGGAAGCATACTGTGAAGCTATCAAAGGTGGTTAAAAATTATGGGAATGTTTTATAGTCTGTTTACCTGACATGGACTAATAACCCAGAAGGGCTGGATTTCCCAGTATTGGGCACTTGTAAGATCTGGCTGGGCCATCTCGTCTAGACCCTGTTTTTGCCAAGAAAGGCTGGACCAGCTGATCCTTGAGGTCCCTTCCAGCCTGGGGTTGTGACTCCATGAAGTGCTCCCCGTCTCGCCCAGCGCCCGGACTCCCCGGTACAGCGCCCCGCGGGCAGAGCCGCCGTGCTCCCCCCCCCGCCGTCCCGGAGTGCGGCCCCACACCCACCCCTCACACGGGAGGGGGTCGGGGCGCCTCCAGCTCCCGCACTTCCAGGCTCAAACCCCACGGGCGACCCCGCGCTTTCGGAGAACTTTTCCCGCGGCCGGGTCTCCAGCCGGGTGTGCCCGGGCAGACCCCGCGGCTCCGGGCCCAGCGCCGGGGGGAAGCCCCGGGGCCGCCCCCGCGCTGCCCGCGGCTCCTTCACTGGGAGGCCCCGGCGGCGGCGGCTCCGGGCGGCTCCTCCCGGCGGGGCCACGGCCGCNCACGGGGAGGAGGAGGCAGCGGCAGGACAAGGAGGAAGAGGCGGCGGAGCGACGCGGCTCCATCCCGGCGGTGCTGCCGGCGGGGACACCGGGGGGCGGTGGGCGGGCGGGCGCGACAAAACCCTCGCCAGCGGTCATGTGAGGGGCGGGGCGGGGCCGCCCGCGCGCCGCCAATCCCCGCGCAGCGCCGCGCCTCGATTCCTTGGGTCGCGGACGCCGAGCTCGGTGCGAACCGCCGCGGGCGGGCGCGTCCGGTGTGAGCCCGGCACCGACGGCGCCGTCCGGCGGACCGGGGGTGTGCCGCGCCTTGGATCTGCTGGGCCAGGGCACCGGCGGCTTGCCCTGGGCCTCGGCAGCGTTTGCGGTTCCCGCTGGGGCTGCCGTAGGCTGAGAATGGGAAGGTGAGAGGGCGTGCGCATGCAGAGAAGTTTAATATAGAAGCTTTCACTAGTCGAAAAAAGAAAGATACTGTTCATGCTTGCAATAAATGCAGAAGAGGAGAAATGGGCTACACTGCTCTTATTGCACCTGTCCTGAGGCTGGCCGAGTCCCTAGGTGGCTGTCGCTGCTGTCCATCCATCCTTCCACCACCCGGAGGGTTGGCAACAGCACCCAGAGCGCTCCTGTGTTTTTGCTTTGTGCTGAAGAGCAAAACGGGAGCCAGAAAAGCGGAGGAGAAAGCAGGAGCCTGGTGCAGATTAAGGAGAAAAGAGCCATCGGGGGGAAAGATGGGAGAAGACAGGGATGGACAAGAAACTTGGTGGACTTGGGGCTGGAAAGTGGTATAAAATGTGATGGATGTTGGATTGCAGCCTGGAAAGTATTGATTAGGGGAAAAAACCCCAAAAAACCCCCACAACAACCAAAACCCAAATGGAAAGGCTGGTTTGGCAAAGGAAGGGGAGATGGGGAAGAAGAGATTGAGCTCTGGAGACAACAAGGGAAATGGCTAGCAGGTGCTCAGCTGCCTGAGGAGACAGGAGCTCTGAGCTCGGCCAGGAAGGGCCTCCTGGAATGGCATATTCCTGGTTCTGAGGCTGTGGGACAACTGAGGATTTTGAATAATCAGGCGCTAAAAGATATCCCCAGCCATGGGGGAAGACAATGAACGCTGGAGAAGACAATAAAACGAATTGACCTGAGACAGTTGGAGCGTAGATAGCATCGGTAAGGAAGCAGTTATGAGCTCCTGAGGAAGTGAAATAATGCAATTTGTTACCAAATGGCAGTTAGTTTCTCACAGTTGCGTATTTGCAGCACCATAGTTTTTCAAAGCTGGCATGCCAGGATCACCACAGAATTCAGGGCATCGAACAAACAGGGGTCCCACACACAAGTGCTTGTGTGTTCAGACACGTTCACTGCTCCTTTGCATTTCTTTTTGTGCATAATAAGTGCACCTAGAACCCACTCACCATGTGCATTACATACCTGCACATGCATTTGTCTAAGCATGACCGCGTGTGAATATCAAAATCCATGTAATTTCAAAACATCTAGAATAAATTTATATTTAGCCTTTGGGCTTCATTACTGAAAAGTCATTTGAAGAAATAAACTTTATATTTAATAACTGGGCCAGCATTTGCTGCAGGCTGTAGAGGAATGTCCTGTTACAGCAGCACAGATGAAACCACAAATTCTGAAAGCAGCAAGTGTTTCCTTTCTCTCAGCTTCACCACGAAGGGGCATTTCAGAGGCTAGGGAGAGTCCTGGTCTGGGAGGTCTTATGTTTCCTTAGGCTTCACTGTTTTAGTGCAAAGTCCTGTTTTTAAAAAGTGAACTCTCAGGGAGTTAGGAGCAATTACATTAGGAGGATTTGACTATTACAAGAGAGACATTGAATTAAGCTTTATTTAGTTGGAAGAAGAGAAAATTATTGGTCTGTTGCAGGCAGTTCCTGTGGTGGAGTGTCACCTTTTGTATCTGCTGGAATATTTACCTCAGGACATGTAGCTTTATGTATAAACATTGGTCTGTTCAAACACTCCCCTTGTTCTGAGTGAAAAATCCTGACTATTTTGATTTCTTTATCGTACATGGGAAATGGACTGTAAAACAACTGGATGTTGTGCAGAAATAACGGGAAGGCTGATTAACTTGTTTCCTTTGTGCCAATTTAGTGAAGCTTGAAATGAAATCTAATGGCAGCTATCATAACAAGCAAATCCCTTTCTATTTAATAGCACAAGAAAAATAGAGACAAGTGTGGGATTAAAAGAACAGTATAGTTTATAGAATTTAGCATAATGAAAAATATATTGCTTTGCACTAGAAATATCGACATTAATGTCTGAAAACAGTTTATTCTTTCTTTATTTGCACCTGGTTACTTTGCCCCTCCTGTGACTCCATCTCTAGCATACCGCAGCCTTCTACAGCATGTAGTGGTGTGTGCATCAAGGCTGACCCCAGTGACAACACAGGAGGAGATGAGGCAACCACAAAAACTGCCAAAGGGCTTCTGCCCTTGTGTGGAATCCTTGGGAAGAGCAAAGGATCAGATTCCACCTGCGGGGAGTTGCTACAAGCACCTTGTGATCATGTACAGGAGGAGGATTGTCTAACAAAGCCCACATGCTCCAGCCACCTGAATGTGTTAAAAGGTTGTTAAAAGCAAGGTACTTTTGCGTTTGCACAGTGATATTCTCCTCTAGGCCAGCCAGCTGACAGAAGTTTCATTTTGACACTGTTCTCCCTAAATAGAGAATTTTTGGGCAGTTCCCAAAGCCTATCTCCTCTTTGAAGCTCTGAAGGGAGCAAAAGGAAACCCTGTTCCTCTCTTGTTTAACAAATCCTTCAGCTTTCCTTAGAAAGAATTTAGTGATCGGCATCAGGTGTTTTCTGGTTCCTCTTAAATTCTATAAGCTATTGAATTCAGTACTTGTAGGACTCAGCCTCTAATAAAGATTCACTACACCGTATTTATCATGAGTCATTTCTTTATTGATTGTGACAGTCTCAAAGAACAGTAAAATTTATGTATAGTTGGACTTCAGTAACCTAAGCTCAAACTCATATGTTCAGCTGCTTTCCTTTAATCATAGAAGAGTGAAAGATTGTTACCAGAATGCAGAGAAAATGCCCTACCCTTTTGCTTACTAGAGCGAAATCATTTTGCATTTGACATGATTTTGGGAGCCACTGATGAATGGCAAGCTGATTCTGGTTTTCTAAGATATTCCTTATGTTTATTGCTGGATATGGAATGAGGACTGTAATGATTCCATAGGGCATCAGTTTTACCATGTTACATTACATCTGATGTCAAGTGTTTTAAGAAGGTGTTGACATGTACTGGGAACAAATATGCAAAAAAGATCTGGCTCATTAAGGAGTATAAATTCATGCCTAATTTCAATTGTATAGGCCTTTCTATGACTTCCATTCACATCATGTGCTTAATCCTTTCAGTTTCAGGTGGTTAGATATTATATCTGTAATCAAACTTTTCTTAACTCAGACACTTGCAAAAATTGATGGATGTGTGTGGCCAGAAGTGCCTGATTTTTAATAAAGCACTGAGTAACTTTATGATTCTGATTCCTGATGCAGAATAGTAGAGGTTGTGGTAAAAAGAAGAAAGAGATAATACCTAGGACATACAGTAATCATAATTTTATTCTAATGTATTTTTATTAATTATTTTAGCTATTTCTAAACTAAGGGGCAATTCCTGGTAGGTTTGGGTTTTTTTAGGGACAAGATTGTGGCAGAACTTTTTATTCCTTTCCAGGAGGCAGAAGAAGGATTTGGTACAAATTCATGTGGAAGGGATGGAAAGAGGAATATATTCATGCTGGCCAGAGAGGTCACAGATTCATTTGGATGAACCACAGGGACATCCCTGGGACTGTGCCAGCTGTTTTTTCCTTTTCATGCAGTCCTAGTTTGTAGCCTGAGGACTAAGGATTTGGGATCTGGACACTGTAACAAAGGCCATACTCTGTCCAGCCCAGTGTGACATCTGCGGTGCCTCGTGTGTGACCCTGCCCAGTGGCAGGACGGGGAGGACTCGCAGAGCTCAGCGCTGCTTGCTCTGAAAAAGCACTTATTATCTAAGCCGTGAGAAGGCTCTGAGCAGATGGCAGCGTTTCTGAGCTGTCGGGTTTCTGGAGGAGGTGGTGGTAGGAAACCAAACCAATAAATGCTGCTGCAGGAAACTGCTGAGTCAAGACTGAGGAAATCACGTGAAATGCCAAAAAAAGAAACCTCGGTGGGGCAGTGAAGAGATCAGAAAGCAGGTTGCAGCAAAGGGCTGCAAAACTTCCTGCTAAAGTGCCCTGAAATTTCGTGTTGTGGCACAGCTGGAAAAACACATTCCCAACGTGGCAGGCTGGAGCAGAGGCACAGGAGGCGTTTCATCACAGCCTGTTACACAAACACAGCTCACTCACACGCAGCTTGGCTTAGTCATGTGCTGCTGGCTTGGGGGTGAAAGTGGGGCAGGAGCTGAGCTTTGACCCTCTGCTGGTCCTGTGCCGTCCTTGCTGTCCCTCGATGCTGGGGGATGCAGGGGGAGGGGTGCCACTGGCATTGTGTGCTCAGAACCATTTGCAGCTGCTGCTGAATGTGACACGTGTTAGAGCACCCAGCAGCTGGACTAACATGTGGCAGCAGATGAGTTTTATGCATTTGGTGAGTCACAACAAACTGCTTCTAGATGTGAATCTGTTTAATGTGAAAATAGAACTTGTTTGACTGACAACATGTTCTTTGGGCTTGTTGCAGCCCAAGTAGAAAAGTGTCAATACTCTTGCTTTTGTGGTTTTATGGACACACATTGCTAACTGGCTGGAGATACATCTGTCAGCTTCAGAGCAGAAATTACTGTGTGAAAATGGTTCTGCACAGGAAGCACCTCCCACTTCCAGCTCTTGTGAAAGATGTGTTGGCTGTAACATTTTCTGAGACATTTCAGCAGGAAAGGAAGTTATATCTAAAACACAGGGTTGGGAGGGAGACTATGCATTATACAGTCATTTTCATATCTGGATATTTTAACTGCAGGACTTCAGTGCTACAGGATCCCTTGTGACCTAGAATAACATTATGTCCCCTTTGCAGAGAGCATAATGATATCTGTGATTAGTCTACAATTCCCAGCTCTGACAGAGGTCAGAAACCAGGACTGGCAAACCCTGAGCCTGTTCACTGCATTGTCCTGAGCAACAGAGCTCTTTTGGGGAATGATCTCACTCCGGTTTGAGGCTGTGTCTGCTGTGCTTTTGGAGCTAGAATTTGAAGCAGAGCTGCTGCTGTAGGAATAAAAAGAAACTGAAGGGATATGCAGATAGTGCCAGTTCTGCAAGCAACAGAATCACAGCCCTGTGGTTGCAGAACCAGTTCTCTGGAGGAGTAAGCCTGAACTAGTCCCTGGCCACATCCCACAAGCTTTACCTGTGCAGTGACAAGGTTTCAGCTCACCTCTGCAGAGGCTGTGTTTTGTAAGCTTTGTTCTCATCTCATGCCCCAAAGGAGCTGTATCTCCTCCCCAGAACACACGTGGCAGATGCACAGTGTCTTGCCCAGCCTGTAGTGAAAATTAGTGAAACAGCCTTGCTTTGAACCTTGAACTAGGACCAACTGAAAGACTTTGTGGATGTATTTAAGGGATTGCTTTTGACAAAGGTATCTGTTTTTGACCATGGTAACAGATTGTTCTCTGATACACCTCAAGCTTCAGAGACTACGCAAGGGTTAAACAGAACAGGCATTGTAATTATTTTGTACGAGGTTTGGTCCAAAAGAGAAAAAAAAAGCTACATGTTAAGTGCACATCTGGCATATAATTCAGCACTGATACTTCATGACGTATTAAAATTATTTACTGCTACAAATAGTAAAAAGAAATCTATCTTGTATCATTTTAGATGCAGTTTACTTCCATGCTTGCCCTTCTTTGCAAAGTCATAGTGACTAAGCTTTGGAAAGAAGCGTGAGAGCTCTTGAGGCCTGGAATGGCCTGGGCATTATTGCCAGCGGGACACCTGACCCTCTGTGTGCCTTGATTGCATAAAGCATCTCAGTGTTGGATCTACTGGAAAAGCAGTTACTGCAAATACCATTAGATGGAACAGAATCTGTAGATTTATTTTTTTTAAAAAGACAGAATTTCAGAGCAAATTACAATTACTCAGGCATTTCAACACTGAAGTACCTCGTGACATCCTTGTTTTCCTCCAGCTCTAAAATATAGATGTTTCAAGCTGACAAACAACTGTGTTTTTTAAGGAGTAAGCTGAAGAACTATTCATTAAAGTTATAAAGGAAGTTAGGTTAACTGTATTCTCCTCTCTGAACAGTTTTGTTTAGCACTAGTGTCTCACCATCATCAGCTGAAGCTGCCAAAGCCTTAAGCCACAAGAGCTCACCAAATGTAAACTTCTGAGAAAACAATGCTGCTATCAAAGAACTCCCTGAATTCAGCACATATGAGCAGAATGGAGATAAGAACCAAGGAGGTAATTCTAAGAGAAAAAGTTATGTCAGAATGCAGCCACAGTGAAACCCAGTAAGAAATCAAGAGACCACCAGAATTTAGTGATTGACTCAGGGTTGGTGTGGGGATCAGGTGATGGGTGGCATGGGTATAACTGAGGGGTGTGAACTGGAGTAGGAGTCCCTCTCTGGAAGCACAAGATTGAGCTGTAACCATTGAATTAAAAAAAGGCAAATTTGAAACATTCATTTGGACTTGGCATTCTCAGCGGGGCTGCAGAGTCAGACCCAGTTACCATGGCTGGCCTGTGTAAATCTGTAACAAGTAACAAGCAAATATTTATTTTAAAATTTTTATGCCATCCTTCTCCTGATTTTAGAAAATTAACTCCCAAAGTTACCCATTCATTTATATCCTAATGCTTATTTCCCATAAGCAGCAGCAAAACAACCTATGAGTCATTTTAAAGGTGACCTTGTATCAGGAAGCAATTACTTAACCAGAAGAAAAACCTGCTCTATTGTAGGTTAACCAACATCCACTGTCCCTCTTCCCAGTTAACTCTGTATTTTAAAAGATACCCTGTACACAAAGTCCAATGTCTCTCAAGCCCTCAAGTTTTGAGGTGTTTGTTGCCTAACAGCTACAATATGTCCACAGGCCCTGGCCTCCGTAAGGGGAGTGGGAAAAGGCAAATCCAAAGCTACCATCTTAAATCTGATTTAGCATTGGTTTCAGTCATGAGAAAGCACAGTAGCTTATCTTGCACTTCATAAAGAGAAATTAAAGAATTTATTGCTCTCTGGTCTTTTTCTCAGAGTAGACAGACAATCTATTAGTCTCCAAATAGTCATCTGCTTCTGTAGGATTTTTTTTTTTGTGGTGAATGTAGAAGTAGGACATACTCTCTTTTTCTCCTTTAAGGAGAAAGTGTTAGTGGAAAAACCATCCCATGCATTTAGATCCTCGAGGCTGTAATAAAGCAAGGCCTGAGTAGGATTACTGGCATTAAACCCATCTGCAAAGAGGAGCCTCCTCTAACAGCAACAAGCCACCACCTTTGGTATTTTTGTATCATTTCTGGCACTGCTACACATTCTAATCCCAATTAGTCTACGAGGATGCTTATTTTCCTTCATCCCCAAGAACCAAAGAAGACTTAGTAAAAAGACCAAAATAATAAAAATTCAGGAATGGAAGCCACTTAGAAAACTCAAGGGATTTTAATGACTGAATGAATGAGGAACTACTTAAGTAGCAAACAATTATTTTGCTATCAAAGCACAAGCTAAAGAATTTAAAGAAGCCATAAACATTAGTAAGCCCAACATACAGAACTCGGGGGTAAGAAGGCATTTTACACACAAGAGTTTATCAACACAAAACTGTTTAATATTTATTAAATGACACAAAATACCTAGATAACAGACTCACTCTCTGAAAGGACATGTATTTACATTATTTACCAACTTAAGAAAGACTCTCTGTACCCATATCAGACTTATGAAACATAAAAAAAGGTTTTGCTGCTTTTTGCATCAAAGGATGCAACGGTGATACATGCCCTGTTTGCAAGTCTGCATAAACTATAAGTTTTTGATGCAGTGAAAAAGCACAATTTTATATTCTGGTAGCTGAGGGAAGAGGCTTCTGAAAAGTAACAGGGTTAGTTTTTTTCCCCCCACTCCAGACACACTCCGAAGACTGTTATACAAAAAGTATATTACATTTTTGAATGCTGCTGTACTCTTACATTAGTGTAACGTTTCAAAGAAAATATTCTCCCTCCTATATGAGAGCACTAAAAAGAGTGGTATTTGAACATTTTTTTTAGATGCACTTTTTTTTTTTTAAAAAAAAGCATTAGGGAAATGATATGTCTAGGAAAAAATGAAAGGCTGAAAAAAAAAAAAAAAAAAGCAGAGACCAAAATATGAAGAACAGCTAAAGCAACTTAACAATTTGCTAGGGTTTGTTTTTTTTTTATTAACTATTTACTTTGGCACCTTTGTGTAAACTATAGAACAAAACGACGTTTACAACACATTTGCAATTACAGCATTTAAACAAAATGGTCACTTTTGAAACCAGCCAAGACAAAAAAATAGTCCATTTATGGGTATAAAGATTAAAAAACCTAAAATATATATTTCTAAGAATAAACTGCAATTTCTTATGAACAAGGTGCTATAAACTGCATGCAAGAGTCAAGATTAAAAATGTGTGGCCAAACAGACAAGTTGTGTTCTAGCCAGATGAGTTGTGGCCCAAGCCCACTTTAGTTTTTTTTCTTACAGAGATATATATGGCTCAATAGGCAGGCACATGATCCCAGCAAGAAGTTGCAGAGTTGTACGGCTAGACAACAAACCTTGGCTGCAGCTTTGTCATTAACCAGGAATGAGTGAGACCTTAGCAGAAGAGATGAACAAGTTCTTGGGGAAAACCCATGAGGCTACGAGGAGAAGCCGTTTCCCCTCCCCTCACTCACCTCCTCTCCCGGCCTGGCCAGGGTTCTCAAAGTCCATTCTTTGGGTTGCTTTAACTAGATTGCGTTTAGGGTCTGTTACGGGTCATCAAGTTCTGATGGGATTTGAGGATGTTTTCCATACAATATTTTCTGCATTTAAGTTATTGAAATTGATGGGATAAAAATGAAATAAACCTGCAGACCTTTGCAGTTAGTTTGAATGCGACACTGGTGTAATGAGGGAGGTTAAATACTAGAACAATATTTAAACACGTAGTGGTGTCAGATTTATAGGCTACAACAGACTGAATGGAACCAGCTCAATACTGATACTCATCATCTCCTGTCTCCCAAAGAGTTAAGTCTTATGCTTCTTCTCCAATTCTCTTTAAAAGGAATATTTTATTGGCTGAAGATACAAAACACATACAAGAAAAAGGAACATTTGAATGCAAAGTACAGAAGTTTTTTTATGGTGGGGGGAATTCTTTCCTCCCCAGTAGATCTCTATTTGAACTAGTATTTGAAGATTTGCAAGAGCAGTCTTCAAGTTTCTTACCACATAACTACTGTCAGTATTTGTCTATTTGTCTCACAGAGGCAGGGGTGGTCCTGGATGTCTACCAGTGTTTATGCTGCATTAGTGTCAAGGGGCAAGGTACATTTTCTGCAGATCACAAAAGAGCTGTATGACAGTTAGTTAACAGTACTGAAAATAATTTAGTAGGAGAAATAGCCCACATTTGCTTCATCTGTCAGCTGAGGACTGCATAAAAAAGAGCTTGAGAGAAAACACAGCTGGAGAAAGTATGGAATTAAACAGTAGATTAAAAAAAGCAGTAAGGATGGGATGTGTCAGATAGAAAATATACACACACACAAACACACGCCCTCACACACACGCAACCCTGAATGTGGGATCACAGTGATAGAAGTTGTAGGTCATAGAGAGCTAAGTTACACTGCTGTTAAACAAAACTAACACCTTGCTTTCAGGAAATATCTGGTATTCCCCAGGACTATCATTGTCTGAAAGAAGATGAGGTTTTTCATTGTGCTCTGCAACACAGCTGATCATAGGTCTAAAGCCTGGCTGGGTAAGGAAGAACTTATGTGGAGGAGTTACCTTTTCTGCTGACACTTTTTTTCCATATATTCCTGGCACATGCTGCTATAAGCAATTAAAAAAATGTATTTGTTGAAACAAAGCTCTACATTCAAGTGACTTACTCTCCCATGTCTTATAAAGATGCAAAGAATGCTCTCTGGTCATCTAAGAAAATATACTTTAGATGCCTTGTAGCAATACTTAACTTTCTATATGAGAGGTAGGCTTCTGGGTTCTAGGAGGCCTGCTAGGCTCTAGGGCTGAGTTCTTAAAGCTTTAAGTTAAAGCAATCCAAAGCAGGGCAGTCTTAGAAGAGCTGCCCTGTCTAAACCTTGAGGTTAATTCAAGTTTAGAATGTTGCAAAGCAAAACAAGTATTAAAACCCATTTTCAAATTTTGTTCTTACAGCTTAACCACAGTAACAGTGTGGCTTTTCATAGATATCTGTAAATAGATTCTCTTTTCTAGAGTATTGCTGCCAAGAGGTGAAGGCCTCCTACCCGCGACTAGTAAAAACTGTCACTTCTTCCATTATGGCTGTTTTATGCTTAAAATTCCCAAAGGTGAACTCCAAGTCTCACAGGCAAGCCATATAAATCTAA
This sequence comes from Serilophus lunatus, assembly GCA_013399895.1. Classification (NCBI taxonomy): domain Eukaryota; kingdom Metazoa; phylum Chordata; class Aves; order Passeriformes; family Eurylaimidae; genus Serilophus; species Serilophus lunatus. The sequence continues at coordinate 2,296,249 of VXBA01001917.1, read as the reverse complement.
TCTGAACTTGTTTTGTTGTAGCAGTTAATTAAGAATGGTGTTTGTATATACAGTATATATGCCCACACTGCAAACTTTATACATTGTTTTATAATGGTACCATTTTGTCTTAATTGTGACCAAGAATATTTTCCATTAGATCAGCAGTAAGTATAGCTTGGCTTATTCCCCATTTTCCCTCCCTCAAGGGAAAAAACTCAAGTGTGGGCATCAACCAAACCAATGGTATGTATAACTGAAATGCATTCTGTACAGTAAATTAAAAGTTTGCATGCAGTTTAAGCATTTTAAAGGCTATTTTCTTATATTAACCTTCTGTTTCCATTTAAAGATGTGAAAGACATCTGTCATATATCAAGGGACTCCTCTTCAGACCCAGAGACAAATGGAATCACAAAGACCAGGTACTTTCTTTCAGCTTTCTGCACATCTTACTAAATAACATGCAAAGAGTTCAACAGCATTCTTCTTAAAATGTAAATAGTACTCTTTAAATGGGCATGTTAACCACTGAAAGAAGTCCACTCTACTATACTTTTCCATTACACTGCTTTCATTCAATCATCGGTAGTATAAAAAGTCAATTAACGGGATCAACAGGCTAGTTTATCCACTGGCAACTGTGTAGGACACCAAGTGTGCAGTAAAACAAAGGCCAACATATGTTTATGCAATATAGTTGTACTGATTCGGGTTTTCTTTATCTCTTTCCATGTAGTCCCTGTCAATTAAGGATTCTATTCTCTTCTTAAGGTCAGCAGGCTGTAAAATAAAGCACATGTCAGGGTTATTACTTTGCAGTCAATGCTTTTTGGATCTTTCTTTCTACTTAAACCAAACATCTATACTGTTTAAGATGACTGAAAAAAAAGAAATCATTTTTAAAAAAATAAACCCTCTAAAGCAGGAGCTTCTAAAGTCTGCAATGTATAATTGATGAAAGAGACAGTTACAAAATTAGCTTGTCACCTGCAGCTAAACAGACTTTTTACAGCAGGGAAAAGTATTTGTTGCTCTTTGAACTGAACTCTAAAGAACTGCAGTTCATGCATCACATAACAAAGCATTTCTATTTCTGACTTTTAGCCAGTAAAAATGGTACAAGTTTCAATTCCTCTTGATGCAAATGACTTGCAACAGTTTGGGTGCCCTATGATTTTGTTGGTGAAGGACTTTATAAAAACACCTCACGATAAAGAGCAAGAAAAATCATTTAAATAACCTGTTAAACTCCTACAAAGCCCAAATGCAGCTTATGCAATACTTACAGGCCTGTAGGAACTCAGCATGGTAATAAAACAGAATGCAATGGCAGGACCTTTTTATTTTACATTTCCATTGATAGAAAGCACTGTATACTTGAACTCCAACGATGCATCGCTGTCTATTTGCTTTCTATTTGTACACAATAAACTAGTCATTTTATATCGCAACTGTGGGCTTCTTCAGCTTTAAGACATTCAGCAATATTTTATTTTCATTCTTATAGTATGCATGTGTGTATATATATATCTTAACCTGCATAATATCTGTCTAGAAAAAGCACCGTAAATTTATTGGTTACTAATTTATTAAAAAGTATCAACCAAATTAAGAATATAGTGCAGAATTGGTTTTGAGATCTGATGCATTTTTCCCTTGTGCCCAAGAATGCAAATGTAGGAATAAGGAGAGCCAGCTGCACCCTTCCTGCTAACAAACTCCAGGGCTGAAAGCCTTTGGAAATAGGTTTTATTAACAACTGACACTTCAAAAATTCCTGAAAGTGAGTATTTGCCCTTTCTAATACTAAAAATACGCATATTTTAGCCAGAAGCACAGCTAAACCAAGGGCAGGCCAGGGAATATAAAAAGAACTAGCAGAAAAATCAGTACTGCACCTTGACTGGGAATTTCAGCTGGTTGTAGACCTCTGACACAAGCAGGTTGTGACTCAGTGTCTTGCGCATCTTCATGATCCGTACGATCGCGGCATCGATCTGGTACTGCCGGTCCTGGAATACTCTCTCTGTAGTGCTTGCCTGTTCCTCTACCTGAAGGATCCATTTAGAAAAGTCTTAATGAGAATGCTAGTACTGTCAAAACAATTCTTCTTTGTATCTCTAAGACAATTCTCAGTGTAAGACAGCAAAATGTCTGTTGTCAAATAGCTGACACAAATCTTGACACAGACTTTGCTTGTCGAGTAGAAAAACCACTTGTACAAGGAATTAAAATCTTTGCACAGATTTTACATTGGATGGCTGTCAGGGGAAAGTCGCTGTGAACTTGTTTCTATGTTCACAAAAAATTCAGTAAATCTCCAGGGAATGATAAAGGATGGAAAGTTCTCTAATTAGTACTTCTGTTAAACAACCTTATTTGGAGCATCACTGGTGTTTTAACATAGAAGCACACATTGAAATCAGCACTGTTAGTGCTGTCATCCAAATTACAAGTGTAACTTTTACACAAATATCAGTATGTACATCACAACTGAGAAGAAAAAAAAAAAGCTTGTAAATGGGCAGGCAACAAGGTTCTTAACCCAAGGATCTAAACCCCAGAGGATTAAAAAATATATACCGTTTCTTTCATCTGAATTTGGTTGATTTTTATCCTGAAGAGCTTATGTCTGAAATCATCATTACATGTGAATTTATCACCATCTTCCACATCTTTGCCTTTGGGGCTTTTAGTCAGTACTCTGGCTTTGCCACAAGCCAGAGATTGAAGTGTCCTTCTCAGCTCTCCATCCTCTAAAGGAGAAACAAGTTGTTTAGGTTTTTTCAGTAAGAACACTCGGAAGCAGTTGGCTGTTTTCAATACTAACCTATCCCAGTGGCTTGCTTTATCTCCTCTAAACTGAACTCCTCTCCTTCATTAAACATGAGCAGCACCAGTGTTTGGAACAAGGAGACCTGAAGTTCTTTTTTGCCCTGTCACAAGGGAAATAAATAGACATCACCAGGTTGGTTTATTTTTTTGGGATGGGGTAGAAGGGAGTGGATAAGAGGAGCATGAAGAACAAGTCACTATTGCATGTCAATTATTTCACTTAAAGGACATTATTTTATTTATGTGGGAATAAGAAAGAAGGTACTGATCACATGTCTACTATGAAATGTAGCACAAGTTACAAGTCACAAGGCTGGGCTATTCTATTCTGTGACAAAATTCACCCATGATATGCATCAGCTTACTCCAGACAAGTCTCAAAGCACTGAATGCTTAAAATTGCAATTTGAAAGATCTTTAAGACAAACTCTAAGACAAGCATTAGTTTAAGGAGGATCTTTGAAACAATCAGGTTTGATAATACTTGTTCAGCACGAAGATTTTTCTGAAAAATAGAACTGGTAAGCATTTCTATCTTGTAAGAAATTTTATGCTCATCAAGAAGTGCTGAAGGGGAATAACTGGAGGCCCTTTTAAAACTAATTGTGTTCCTGTACAATACAAAACTTTTATTTATTTTTCAGTAGTGAAAAGCTTACTGTAAAAATACTTAATGCTGTCAGATGAAGTAAGGTCATCTAAGGAAGATGGCCCATGTTTTCTCTCTCCTATAGAAAAATTAGTGCTATTTTTATCTGGAGATAAAAACTGGTCAGAACCAGTTTGAACTGGTCAGAACCAGTTTAGACCAGTTTGAACCAGTTCAAACCAGTCAGAACCAGTCTAGACCAGTTTGGACAGGTCCGAACCATTTTAGACCAGTTTGAACTGGTCAGAAATGGTTTAGACCGGTTTGGACCAGTCAGAACTGGTTTAGACTGGTCTGAAACAGAAATTGGTGCATCTTAGACCTTAATACTGTATTTCAGAAACTACCAAGTCTGGAAATGATAGCAAGAGGTTAGAAGTTAATTGCAAAAACAGTGCTAAACTCTCCATCAAAGCACAAAAATCTTCTTCTATATCCCTAAGGTACAACTCAGACTTGGAATTGACAAAGCAATAGAAGAGAAACAATACACTCACCTCTTTAAATTCTGCTTTTAGCACACAGTGTCCTAGTGTTGACTGCCACTGAAGTTTCCTACCACTGTGTTTTCCTAAATAAAAGGTCTTGAAAATCTCCTGCAGTTTTACCATCTAAAGAAAGAAAAACCCCAAAACACAATTCTTACTTTAAAAGCATCTTTCCCTCCTCCACAATCAATTAAGCCTTAAATCAAGGCTTAGAATGATGAAAGGAATTGCAAGAAAACAAATTTCATTTAAGAAAAGACAGTTTTGCAGTTTTTTCTCTATGCATATTTAAAACCAAGTTGCAGATGATCCCAAAATGCATTTCAGACAGGCTGATACCTGTATAACCTGTCTGTGTGTGTTACCTCTGGGGGCAGATGGACCTCCATAGGCACATAGGTTGGCCAGTAACCCATAGTCAGAATATTCACTGTTAGTTCAATGTTGCCAGGGACATTCTGATTTTGCATATACTGCAGAGAGAAACAAAATAAAGCTATGTTCATTAAATGTATTTCAGGTAGAACTGAAAAGTTAGAACAGGCATTGCAAGAGCAGAGAAGACAAGTGACCGTATGATGTGTTTGCTATATAAACTGCAAGTTACATACAAGAAAAGAAAGGTAAAAAAAAAGCACTTTTCTAGAGTTCTAAAGGCACTTCTGCACAGGAAGAAGACAGTAAAAGTACTGTTTTAGCAGAGTGATGTGAAGATCTACCTGATTACGTGTGAATGGAAGAATGTTGCAATCTGCTTGAAACCAAAACATTGCAGAATTGCCAGAACTAATGGGTAAAAGCTTACAAGTCAGGCACCAGAATATAGTGCTGCTAAAAATGTTTTAGAACTCATGTTAAAATGTTTTGTAAGATTACATTTCTTCTACTGCTGCATTTGATGTTTGGTTTGTTTGAAGGAGGTTGTTTCTGGTTTTTCTGTGTTGTTCAGGAAAATCAGTAAAATTTTTAAAAGCACAGCCAGCACAGACTTTCCCCCAGTACCTGTTTGAATTGTATCATTATGTCTTTTGAAAGCTCCATATCTTTAAACATTCCTTCAAGTTTGCTGGTGAAAGCAGCTCCACATTCTATAGAAGAGAAAATGTACCTCTTAGAAAATTAATCTTGTTTATTTTCAATGTCCCAGAGTAGTTATTCTAAATATCAGAATGCACTTTTAAGCAGGATGACCTATTTCAGCAGATGTTCTTACATAAAGGCCTGGATTCTAATTAATGTACAGAATAAGGTTATAAACAAGAAAGAGGAAAATGTTTTAATGTGGCAGCTATTTTGCAACCCATTTGTTTTTCCTTGTGAAGCTGACTGTTCATCCCAGGATTATGATGGCAAGCAGTCCCTCAAATGACAGTTCTAATCCCTATCATCTGCCTGCCAAATTGTGTCCTGATTGTAGGACAAAATTAAGCTCTAAAAGTCTTACTCTTACCACCCAAAATCAGACTAGAGGACCACTAGCTGGCAGCTTTGTGTTCCAGACCTCATACAGAGTGAGTAATACATGGAAGTCATCCCTAAGTTCTCTGAGCACATCATTGATTTACTCAGCAGAGAATCTCATCTCTATCCCATGGGCCAAAATACTCTGCACTTCAAGCTCCTAATTTTGGCAACTGCTTTTGTAGTTGCAAAATCAAGAGCAAAGCAAATGAGTCTCCTCAAAACCCACCAGTCATTTGACACTTGCACAGGAGGCTTTTGCCCTCATGGAAAGGGAAATACCACCAGTATTTCTGGGAAGGCCTGTTAAAACAACTACTTTTGAAAGAAAGCAAGCTGATAGAGATATTTACCATGTTTGAGTTTGGAAAGCATAGATTTTTCAGCATCTACTGATGCACTCTTCCCAACTAATAGTCTCTTTGCTAGATCTTTTTTATAAAAGGCCTCAAAGACATCTTTTCCTGTAAGAGACGAGATTTGAAAGCGATCACAAATCACTGTTGGTTTTTAACAAACGTTACCCACAAAAGGCCCAATGCAAAGCTCAGTAAAACAAAAGAGGCCTTCACATGAGGATTTCCACAGGTTTGGAGTCAGGTCTTGTCAACATTTTAACAGGCAAAGTATTTCAACAGCACTACAACAACAAACCACATCCATAGAGAAGGAACACCTGAAAATGCAGACAGACTGCAAAAATAATTTCCAAGTACCTTTATGTCATTGATTAAACAATTGTATCCCCCCCAAAAAATCCCAATACTTACCATATATGAATCTAAATATGATCATAATTTTATCCAGCATTTTTTCAAGTTCTTCATCAGTAGCTTCTTTGTTGCCTGCACGAAGCTTGGAATCTACATATTTAGCTAAAAGTGTCAAAGAATAAACAGTTTAGCATATGCTTAATATCACATGAAACAAAAAATTACAAATCTAGTATTGTGAAATCTTGAAAGTGATCCTGGAATCACCCTCAATCAGCTCCTTCACAGCAAACTTGGTATTTTTTTATAGAGGCTATAAAGTTATAAAAACATTGTAACCCAGTATCTTCTTTCCGATAAGGAATTACTGCATTTTAGCTTTACTAGTATACACAATGTTAAAAACACTTTTGCCTGTGTAAAAAGTCCTGGTATATATTGTGATCTCAAAGCAAAAAGTCACCTTTGCTACAGATTGACACGGATATAATAAAACCAAAAAGATCAGAAGAAAAATATGTAAACTAGTTAGTTGTGTTTACTGCTGAATTCCTCTAGCAGATTACTGTTTGTTTTAATTTCAAATGGTCTGGTAAGCACATTACAGTTAGGGAATTAATGCCAAAAAAAAAAAAAATGGAGAGCAGAAAGCATCACTCCACCAACCTAACAGCACAACCAATTGCAAAGCAGGTATTATTCACTGTGTGGGGGAATGATTAAGGAATTCAAAAGTGCAGAGTGCCAGGCATGGAATGCACAAATCTGCAAACAATCTGTTCTTTGCAAACTGGAGACTGTCCCCATACCATGAGGGGCTCAGTGCATCCTGAGCTCTCTTCACTTGCACATATTAAACTAGAGGTGTCTGTATAGCCCCTAACAGCTCTATGCATGTGTGCTGGTGGCACAGTTACATAAGCTTCTGAAAAAAACCAGATTATTAGCAATATTCACATCTGGAGATGAGCCAATTGCTGGAATGCCCAAGTTCTGATGTTCTGGACTTTTCTATAGCCCAGCCAGTGAACTGATAGAGTTTGTCCTTAATGTTTAATGCTACCCTCTCAAACAATTCCCTTGCATCAGGTGGCCAGGAGATCCCCTGTCTGACATGCACTAAAACATGTATTAAAACACAATTCCAGCATATCCCATCTGTAAGCAGCATCAGCAATCCAGACCCAAATTCTCACATGGAAGAAATTGAAGAAAAGTACCTATGAGTTCAGCTGGCTTATTTGGTCTTTTGTTAATGAATGTTTCAAAGGCTTCTTTCATGGCATTTACAAACTTCTCATTCTTGAGAAAACACACATCAATAATATGGTCAACTTTGTCTTTAAAATCAAGAAGTTCTTGGACCATGGTTTTGTCTTTTTCTGGATTAATTACTATGGTGCTACCAAATGCCTGCAAAATAAAACGTATCTTCCAGTTAGTCTGAATAATGAATTGAAATTACAACACTTTAAAAGCCCAAGTTACCTTTAGAGTCTGTTATTTCTGGTATTCATAATAGTTCCACTAACAAATTAGTATTACAAAGTATTTACTGTGTAACCATTACTAGGCCTTATGTATTGATTCAAAACCAACTGATAACAGAATTTTTGTATAAAGTTAAGTATGACAAAAATAACGCATCCTTTTAAATCATCTGTATACTCAAGTTTTACACAGTTAAAACTCCCAACAGACTCACTTTTATTCAACAGTACTCCAATGCCATTCCAAAGCCTTTCTTTACAACAACCATACTTTAGGACATTTTTACTGAGAAATAAGATGAAACATCTTAAACTGGAATATTCAAGTGCTTTTTGAACTTGAGCTACCGCTCATTCTGACAGAAAATTTTATTAGGAATAAGACAAACATTCTGTCATTACCCAAATAACTATTGAAGAAACACAGTTGTCCCCCAACACTAACTGTAGGGAAGATTATAAACTTCAAACTTATTTGGAGTTCAATAATTCAACTGAATGTTCAAAGTTTTCTTTGATAGGGCTAGAACAGTTACTGTACTTTTTCCTGGGACATTTCAAAAGCTATACATGTTTATAAGCAAGAAATCTTTAATTTTTAGAAAAAAATGCAAGTTTATAGCGATGACTCAAGTATCTGTGTATGAACCCCATTGATACAGTAGTGGTATCTGTTCCAGAGTTCTAGGAGCAGTACCTTTATGTACTCAATCCAGTGCTGCAAGAGAACCTGTACTCCACCTCTGACACGACTGAACAACTGATACAGAAGAGACAGGTCCTGAATTCGGTTTTCATCAAGAAGGTGGTTTAAACCTGCAAATGCAAGAAATTCAATAGGAAGTTAAAACCCAAAGAAAGCACAGCTTATTACTATAGTAAGAGACCTCTTCAAAACCAGTATTTTTAAATGCAACAATTAGTGGTGGTGTTTTTTTTTTTATTTTAAACTACCTAATTTAACAGTGGAATGCAGAATGGCTGCCTGAACCAGCTCAAATCTTTAAAGCCTTGTTATTGCTGGGGGTATCTTAGGCTACATGTACTTCACATAACATCTTTATCACAATGCTTTTATTAACTTCTGCCTTACTATTCACTAAAGATTTGAAAAGTTTACACTGAATTCATCTGTAGGAAATGTTCCTTGTCAAGGCAGCTCTGAGTTTCAACTGCAGCTGTAAAATAAATTTTAGTGTTCGAAGGTGAGCAGCTTCACATTTTAACTTTTTGTAGAAGGCCTGATGCTCTACAGCAAGGTTCTGAGAAAGTGGATGGGTAAATATTGCAAACTTTATTCCCCTCTCAATGAAGAGTCTGTTACCCATGTGCAGGAAGATGCTCACACACTTGTTTCATCCAGAATCTGGCTACTAAGGACTTGATGGTTTTATTATTCAACTTCTGCCGCATCCATTTCTATTTCCAGACTGTTTCTCAGGTTAACAGTCACTTGTCTCCACAGAGGCTATTGTAGAACTGAGGCAACATATTCCATTGCTCAAATTACACTACATGTTTAAAACAAGTTGCATTTTGTTAAGAGTACTCAGTATTTCCCCTTTCTGTTACAGCCATAATTCAAAGGCTATTCCTTTCTTTACCTGAAAATGATATTTAACAGATTAAACTCAAATCCCTTATTCTATTCTAAACTAGTCCAGTTTTCCTTTATCTCTCCTATGTATCAGAAGACAGCACAGTGCCTCCTCACTTCCAAAAAAGGAGAATGGTAATTGCCTTCTTGCAAAATGATCAGTGCTACTTTGTGAACTGAAGAGCAAAGGGTGTTAAAGAATGAGGTACTTTGTATCCTCCCCCAGCACTAGAATGAATCCAGCACTTTCTCTTTAGCATAGGAACTGAAAGCCCAGAAGCAGTAATTAGTAACATTTCAACAAAGAAAAAAGGTTACCTTTCTGAAGAATGGCTGTTAAATGTTCACCTAGAAGTTGCTTTTCTACAGTAGCAATTAGTGGCTTCCTGCAGAAAAAATGTTTAGAATTACTTCTTCTTTTTCCACTATTGACAGTTTTAAATCCTTCGTTTGAGATTATGCTACTTACATTTTCATTAGGAGTGCTGTAACTGTAAGTGGCCAAGGACCCAAAATGGTTACACACATATTTATCCTTTTCCCTCCCCAGTAAGCACTCTTTTTTCTGTTTGCTGACCGACAATTTTAATTCACACAATAAGCCTGTTGTACACGACCTGTAGGCAGCTGGACAGTGATTCCATCAGTAAAGAAGCTGAGCAGAAGTTTGTCAAATAACATGCCTACTCCTGTTTTGTGGGAGGAGATTCGTGTCTTGGAAGATAAACAAAGGAGATAAAAAAACCCCACACCTCAAGTCAAGAGGTATTAAAACAAAATAGGGAATTGGACACTAATAACGATGTGGGAGAAGGAAGCCACTAAACAAGCTAAATGTTTTTAACAGCGAAGGAGGAAGGAAATAAAAATGTATGATGGTTAGCAATAAAACACTTTCCTTTCAGAGCTCTTATTAGTGACCTACATTTTCTATGGCTTTATCTAAAGAGAATGTTTATTTTGTCCTACCAGTCATGACCTCATGACATTGAGAATACATGTCTCTCTGTGTGCTTGAGAAAATCCTGCCTCTAAGTAGTAAAGATTGAAGGGTGAGATTTCCCAGAGTTCATAAAGAATATGTAAATATTTTAATGAAAATATTCAGAGCCTTTAGTTTAAGAATTCTTTATCATGGGTCCTATCTTTTTTCAGGTGGGACAACAGCTGTTTAATTGCATTTCAGCAAAAAAGGGATATTTGGACTGGGAGTGGCAGCCTATTTTTTCTCCAACCAGACACCCAATATTTATGTCAAAATAACTAGTGACTTAGAAGAAAAGGCTATTAGTTGTGTGAGCCAAGACAGTGCTTTGTTGTAAACATGGAATTGTAGGAAGTAAAAAGCATTTGATAGTCAGCCAATAACTGAAATAAACTGTAGCTATTTTAATGGCCCTCAACAGAAGAGGAGCCAAACAGGTAATACCACCAGGCAAAGAGAGGTTGCACTTACTGTGTGCTCTGATCTAAATAAGTGATTATTCTGTCTGCTTCTTCTTCCAAGCGCTTGTTAACGTGGTGAAGATATTCTGGAACCTGAAAATGCCAGAGTAGTTTTGTATGTTAAAAAAACCCCAAGAAAACAAGGCGGGGGGGGAAGAGAAAGACACTACTGGTCTGACAGCATCAGCAGCTCCAGTTTTAAGCAGAAATCATTGGCACGGTGATTGAAGGCAACTGCATAGGCATTTCTTTTTTCAGAGTACTACAAAACAAAGGTCACATTATTGCCTTGCATAATGGCTAAGGCAGCAGAAAAGTTCTACTCCCCAACATACGCTTTGGGCACAACAAACATTGTTGAACATTCAAAATACCTCTCGTTCCTGCATAAGCCTCTGTCCCTCTGCTGCATACAGGCGGTTAGTCTCTTCCAAGAATCTATGTTCGAAAGAGTCCTGATAAATCTAGGGAAACAACATGACAGCAATCCAGGGTAAACCTTCCTGAGCACTAAATAAGGATTTGAGCTATTTATTGGTTTAAAGGTGAAACAAGTTTACTCACCTGCAAGTCAGAAAGCATGCTCAGAAGGCTTCGCAGTAAACTCCTATCAATAGCCTCACCATTTCTTTCCCTCTCAATCAGCAGAAGAATGCCATCAATAGTTTTGTTCTGAACCTTCTGATCACTGATTATATGAGTTCTGAACAATTCTAGCCCCATATCCCTAAAAAGACAAAAATTGCTCAATAAATGGCATAAAATATATCCCCGATATTCCTACTATTAAAACTTGGGCTAGATCAGATAGAAGCCAATACTGGCATTGCTCATTCCCCTGCCCCCAGATCACTCCAGATCAACAAATACATGAACACTGCCATAAACCACGACAAAGAACCAACAGTAAGCTACAGGTTTTAAAGACCATTGCAGATATTTTTTGTTAAAAAACTACATAACTTTTGTAGCTTCTTTATTTTTCAGTGGGTTGCCAGGATGTTGGAATAGCAGCCTTCACAAGGAGAAAAAAAATGTCATCCTGGGTTCCAATTCCACGAATAAATTTTTGGACAACACTCTTCTTCGTTCATCACTTACTAATCTCTATTTCTTAGGCAGGGCTTAGAAGAACTCAGTGATGTGAAAGACAAGGATCTCTGCTTTGGGTGTCCCAGATAAAACCTTCCATGAATTTCAAACTATGGGTCTGGACACTTTTGGGAAGTCAGGCCCTCTGACCTCTGGCAAAGGAATTCAGGTGGTGCCAAAGGCATGGTAGAGCATATGCTATTTAATAACACAGGGGGCAGAAGCTAAAGTCCAAAAGAGTAATTTGCTTTTAAGTAACTTTTTCCTTCAAACATACAGAACTTGGTACTATGCATTCTAAAGTCAAGTAACTGGGCACCCCAAACTCTTGCACTTTGGTTGTTGACCAGACCCCTTCCTTTAACTGTGCAAACTGGAGGGTGATACCTCTTTCACTGAGATCTGGGATCACAGCTGCTCTAGAACAACCCTGTAATTCATGGCAAATAAATTAAATGTCTCCCTTGGCAACAAGGACAGAGGCATTCCTCATGTAATTTACAGGTCACTACAAGGTTTATATTAACAAAAACACCCTCTGAAAATCAGCAAGATATAAGCAATAGTTTACATGCCCCTCAATAATTTTATTCTTTGTGCTCTTACCAAATAGATGGCAGCATTGAATTCTGAAGTACGTAAGTTCGATCCAGGAACAAAAAGATACTTCTAATCATAATCTGTAATAGAACAGCCACAATCATTTCACTCTTGAAACTATAGAGCAACACCAACTATGCTCAACAACAACAAAAATCCCACCAATGGGTTTCAGGCAGTGCTTTCTTAGACACTGCTATTTATTTAACATCTGCCAATCCTAGCAAGATGACACTTAGGATACTTCAGAACAACTTCTTTAAAAATAGGTATAAAAAAGAGGTTTGCAAAGAAGTGACAGTGAGAAGTTGGGTGTGTGTGTGTGCTCAAGAACAGACCAAAGGGTCAGGAAACATCTCAGGCAGAAGACATTTCAGAAGCTTGAAAAGGAACAAAGTTAAGCAAAACATAGGTTGGAAGGCAACTAGTTTTCCTTAAAAAGATAAAAAACTTACCATTTGTCTGCAGTGATCTTGCCAACATTTGTCTATTTTCTTTAGAAAAAGGACACTATCCAATGAATCCATGAAGAAATCATTAAGAAAATCATGATTAATAGGTAGTGCTAGCAATGAAATGAACTAACTTTAACAGAAACCACAAACTCATCTACTCCTATAAAGAACCAGTTAACTTCTTGAAACATGATTCTTTTTATTTTTAATGAGTGTCCTTGTGTCAATAGTCATAAATCAAAATTATCTGAACAAATTTTAAAAAAGTATCTAAGTACTTTTGAATGTTTAATTTAATCTCCCATCCCCAGGGAGTGGAACAAACATACATATCCCTACATGTTGAAAACCAGCAATCCCAAAATACACTATAATTTCAGCTCATGTTAAGAGATAACATTCAGTGATAAAGTTTATCCTTGAAATTTATCTTTTATTCAGCTCAATGCATAGTTCTGGTACTAATTAATACCTGCTTCACGGGATCTCGATCGGATGGAACTCCAAACTTTTGAAAATAAAACACTTTGATCCCCAGAACCTGACATATGCTACCAGACCAGTAGTACTTTCAAAAAGAAAACAACTTGCTGGAAGATTGTCCTGTTTATGCAAGCATGGCAAGTCCAATATATAAAAACCTGATGTGATACAGCCAATACAGCCTTTTTAAGCCTTGCAACAAGTCTAACATGAGCTTTTGTAAGACGTCAGTGTGTCATAAACACCAACAAAGCTCTCACAAATTTTTCAAAGGGTTATAGACATAAAGGAATGAGTCGTGTTCTCTGATATCCCACAAAGAAAATGAAAATAGAAACATTTATGCAAACACTAGGAATTCAGATTACCATAGTCTAATATTATGAACTAGTCATAGAAATCCATCACCACACACTTGCAGATAAAATTGTTTTGGCTTGTCAACAGCTAAAAAAAGGATATTCTCTGAATTGGTGAATTTGTGCTTTAATGTGGTCTTCACAGATCTGTCTCAGTTGTTTGTACAAATTTGCAGAAATCTTGTAGGAGCAGAGATTTTCAACAGCCTGAAGCAAAGAGAAACAGATACTAAGAAATCTGTTTATACTCTTACATGTGGTTTCACAAGGAAAGGAGGACACTCTCCATGGAATCCTGGTTCTCACAGCTTTTACCACAGTTAATTAGCAAAGCACCAGAGAGACATGGCATTGTAATGGTGCAGGAGACAAGGGCTGGCCATGGCCTGAACAGCTCAGGGATTATCCATTTCACCTAGAGTATGGATCTCTCATATGGAACTGTAGGACTGCCACCTCTAAGAACAAGGATGTCAGTTTAATATGTTCCAACAGCTTGCTGGGCTTTGTACCTCCAAGTAGACCCCTAAGGTTTTAATTTTATTAACTGCTATGCTCTGCAAGTCACACTGATCAGTAGAAAGGCACTGCTAGTTTAATTTCCTTTTGCAATCCTTTCCTTGTCTAAGATTCCCTCATCCCCAAAAGTACATATTTTATTCATCTCTACCCACCAACCCTAAGCCTGAATAAGTTTAGTTACAACCCTGAACATTACAGATATTTACATCACAGATATTTGCAGTGGCAAATCCCAGATTTCTAGATCATCATCATCATCAAGTATTAGAAGAATTATTGTTGTGCTTCACAGCAAGAAGTGGAAAGAAGTTTAGTGGGGACATGTCTTGGAGATTGATCAAGTGAACAATTATTCTGAAGTCCATAGGTGTATCTCAAGTTTTTTCTAAAATTCATACACATTGACAACAGAAACAACTGAACAACTTTAACTCTCTGTACACTGGTGAAAGACACAATATGTGACTATTCTGTAAAACATCAGCAGAAGCTAGAGGAGAGGTATACATGATTTTTGACTAATGCTTCTTGCTATTATTTATTTACTGGAAAATACTTCAGTTGCCAGTACAACCAACCAAAAAAAAAAAAAGGACCGGAAGATCAAGTTTGCTCCCCAGCACCTGGAGACAACTGTACAGGGATCACATAGCTCAGAAGCACAAGGAGCAAATCTACTACATTGCACTGAAGTCCCCCAGAGTATTTCCCAACAGTCTAGACAGCAGCAGAGAGTAAGCAGTCACCAGTACAAGCACAACGACAGTCAAAACAGCTAAACAAGGAGTTCCTTGATTTTTCCCAGGATATCAAAAGCAATTATTAATGAGTGCAAGTGCACTACATCCAATCTTGGCTCTCTAAAACATAAAGGAGTTAAAAACCCCAAAACCCACCAAAACCACAAACAAAACAAACCTCCATAAGAACCAAACCCCCACAACAAAACCATCCCACACAGCAGCAAATAAGAGCAACCCCCCCCCAAACCTTCATGGGCTTTTTGTGTGAAATAAACAGGTATAGCAAGACAGTGTGCCAAGCAAAACTAGAACAGGTCTGAATGATGATTATAAGGAAAGCCAGAAGTATCACTCAAGTATACATAATATTTGGAAATAACAAGTTTTCACTCTCAGCCTTAACACTTATGAAACACCTATTATAATGTTGTGATAGAAAAGTGTATCCCCTAGTTCACTGTTCAGAACAGGTTGTGGGCTCTGCTCACTTTATTCCACTATTGTACCCCCAGGTTCAGGCAGCAAACCAGGAAATAACCTGACACTTTGATTCACAAGAACATGGGGATGGAAAACACTGAGGTCGATGAGCCTGATTAGGCTTTCAGTAAGTGCCATCTTGCTGGGTTTCTTCATTTCCTCCACTTACTTTGGAGAAGTCAACGGGGAGCTGGGAGGGTGAATATTTCAGATGGAACTTGCCTGTCACCTCTGCAGCCACTGTTAGTTTGGCTTTGACCCCCCAGCCCAGGACACCAGGGGATTGTTTCCTGGACCTCTGGTCAGCTCATCTCAACTACCAACGTTGTCATCACTGCTGTCTATCAAACTATTTACCCATGCTGCTCCAAATCCTTAAAACAATTAGCCTCTGCACTGTAGGTGGACAAATACATATGATTAACTTTTAATGGAATAAATTAACATGTATTGATATACAACTACTTTTATGGACTGTTCATGTAAAGCTGTGCTTTTCCATTTGTGTATCAGATGTGTCAAACACATCTGCTAGGAGTTAGTGTTTGAACACCACTACTGCAATATTATATTTGCAAGTTTAATTGTTGGTGTTGCACAAGAGTAATTGTAATGTATCAAAAATTCCCAACAACTCACAAAATTTTCTGGTTCTGAATGAGTGAAATAAGTGTTACTCATCGGGGAGTCTGTGCCTTGAAGACGGTCAGAAAATCTGAAGAACTGTCCTATTGCAATTTTTTTTTTTTATTTGGGGAGGTTTTTGTGCGATTTTTTTTTTAACTGCAGCATCCATGACCTGGGTTTGTGTGCTGAGCAGGAAGAACTAAACATGGTTCTGATGAGAGAAAAATCATAACTTTCCTGAAGTACTCAACTCTCATTAATTTTAAAAAAACTCCATTAACTATAGATCTGGTACCAAAGATCTAGAGCTCTACTTTCACATACCAATCCAAGGAAAATTTCAATTCTGTAGCACTTTAGCTACTCAAAGATGTGTAGTATTTGTCTTGCTGAGGAGGAACAAAATACAAAGTCTGGGTCCCACATAGAGACAAAGCTTTGAAATGTTTGCCCAGTGGGATTGTCCAACACACACAAGAGTTAAACCAAACTCAAGAAGTTTAACTCCATTAAAAAAAGAGTGTCTATTTTTGAGATGTGCAGCACAACTTTTGCAGACTCTTGTGCAGTTCCCCTCTCTGCTTGGATAATGATGTCTGCCAAGGCATATTTGGCATCAGATCCATTTCCCAAGCAGCTGTTCAGGAATGATATTAGTTTAGTTAGCACCTCAAAACACTAGGGATTCCTATTACTATTTTTAAATCAAGAAATCTATTTTTAGATTTATGTAAAAAAAGGAAAAATTTCATACTTGATTGCACTCTATTTCACTGAGAAGTATCTAAGTTATTACAATGTTAAATCATTGAGATTTAAAACAAAAAGGCTTATCTTTTGTTTTCTGACCTCAAGCAACAATAAACTAAGCCTGTGGTAAGAGTGAGCACAAATCTAAGCAATAATTGTGAAACGAAAGCAAGGATTTCTATAGAACTTGGTATTTTTAAACAATTTTGGATCTCCTTCTATCATTTAGCAGTTATTTGCACTGCTATTCAGCCTAGAGTAAGTAATTTACAATACTGGCCAGTACAGTTGGTTGTAATTTGTTATTAATTTCACCAAGTTTTACAAAAGTAACAATAGTAACAGTTTGTCACAATAATGTATAAAACCTCACTGTTTTTAGTTAATTAATTGTACATTATAAAATATTATAGTGAGCTTCAGAATGCCTTGGACTGAGGAACTTTGTTCCACGAGGAATGGCAATTTATTCTTCCTTAAATCTGTCCCCAAACAAGACTTTTTTCCCCCCCCATGCAAATTTTATTGAAAAGGGGAGGGCAGGGGAAGAAGAGACACTAAGAAGAGATGGGGAGAAGGCAATATACACACAGAGAGGAACAAATCAAAAGATAAATCAGGTAAAATAAAGGCTTTAAAAGCAGAGTAGGAAGTTCAAGTGGTTCTTAACACCCAGCTAAGGCAGCACTGTTGCCAGGCTGCTAAAACTGCAGTACTGTGATGTCAGTAGGGAAAAGGTGAGGAGGGGAAAATCTCCCCAACACACTCAGCTGAAAAAGCAGAAGTGGAGCTTATTAAAAAAAAAAAAAAAAAAAATCAGGAAATGCCATTCAGGTCTGATCACTTCCTAAAACATTTAAGACAAAACCATCAGAGCTGTAGATGGGAATAAATTTTGATTCACAGTTGTTAGGACAGATTGCTGCCATGACAAAAAATGACAATTAAAAATAACACAATTCATGAAGAATAAATGGTGTTCTAGACACAAGAAGTCAACAAAAGTTTGAGTTTTTAAATGACTTGTGATACTTGATCATGAACAGATACTGCCTTAAGAAATTATAATTCAATAGAAATTACCTTTTTCTTACCTAAACACCAACGTTTTGGGATTTCACATTTCTCCTTTAGCAGATAAACTCCCTAACCCCCAAACCAGAAAAGGGAATACAGATCCTTGCCTTATTTTATTTTTTTCAACTGTTTCAAGGGAAATCATACCTTAAATAATGTTGTGGCAAGTAAAAAGGACTGGAGAGCTCAATGTTATGCCTTGTGAAATTTTTACTCATGATTTTAAAACAGAGAAACTACTTGGTGACAAGTTCTCCAATGACAGAAGCAGCTATCGAGCAAAATGTCATATTCTTACCACCATATCCAAACAAAACAAAAAGCCCTATTCCACCACTTATTTAATGCACTCACCTGGTAGAGCTCTTCTAGATTGTACTTAATTGAAGTGCTGTTCTGGATAGCTTCTACAGCTTCTTTCAGTTTCTGCCAGGTTTCATCTGTGTAGTTTTCAGGCAATTTGGGCTTATCTTTAAAAGAAATTATATAAAGTTTGAGAAAGTATTTAGACAAAGCAGAACCTTTTACAGAAATGAAAACAAGGTGGCTTTGAGGGGAAAGAGATACGGGCTGATGCCCTGGATTTGAATTTATACCTATATGAGAAGAAAGCCTTCATGCAAAAGCAGTATCTTATTTACATTTGAAAGAGCAACACATTGTAGAAATTGAGCTTTGCTCTTCACGTACACCTCACAGCACCTGTATCCCAAACAGTCCATGTGGTTTACAAAAATCACAACACTGTGCCTGATAAGCTCAAGAAGGGACAAAATCAGCAAGAATGAGCTCCATCTTCATTACATTCTCACTATCAGGACAGCAGAGCCAAAGAAAGTGAACACAGACGGTGAAAATGATGGATACAGAGTTGTGAGTATCTTATTTTTAAGTTAGTTCTCATTGATTCTGCTCTGTACTAGCAGTTGGAAAGAGATACTCAAGAAACATGCATGGAAACATTGTAATTATAACACAGGCTTCATGGTTCCCAGGAAAACCTTCCAATTTTAAAGTAATCCATTTACATCTCTCTTGGGTTTGGCCAGTGGATATTTGTTAGAGTTAAGCCTCTTTTAATGTTCAAACAGCTCAAGCTCCACACAACTGACCCTCTCTGTTGTTTTTACTGCCTCTTCTCTAGAGAAGACCCTGTTCTGCAGAGCCTTCAGAATACCAGAACTCTTTTGGTTTTATTTTATTTTAAAATTCCCTGTGTTCTCATAACTAAAATGACAGTTTTTGTTCTAATAAGCACAAATGGAGAAGGAAGAAGATGACTTAGGGAGAAAGATGACACATACACATCCATGCCACCAACAGGTGAAACTGGCCCAGACTTTACACCACATTAAAATTGACTTTTACATTCCTAAAGGTAAAGAACAAATTCTAAGACAACAATAAAGCTTTAAAAGTAACATAGAGAAGTAATTCTTTTTGTTCTCCCGAGCATTTCTCTGCAACACTGGCAATATCCCAACATCAGCTGCATCAAAAGGATCTAGAGAGGTCTAGGATCTGACCACAGACTTGCCCATTTTCACTAGCAACTCCTGAGTGTGCTCCTCAGCAGTAAACACCAAGATTTCAAGAGGTTATTGAAGTTGTAAAGGATGTTATTGCTATCACACCAAGATAAAGACAATAATCTTCATATGATTATTCAGTTTAGTATCTGAGAGAAAATAAAAAGCAAAGCTGTCAGATTGCCCAGGTATCCTTTTTAAGCAAGAGGCATTATCCCAGCACCATGCAATCCATGACATTTGACAGATAATTTGAAAGTTAACTTCCCTTAAAGATACAGGTGTACAACCAACCAAAGAGTGGCCTTTCTTTATCACTATGATGCACTGTAAATTTGTATTTTAAAGTTGTATTTTAATTTGTATTTTTAAGATGCTGTGATGGGCAGGGAAACATTTCTGAGAATTAGAACCTTAAAGCAAAAAGTTTCTTTGTGATTGTAAATTGCTGTAAAACACTACAGTGGGTAAAATAATCCTAATGATTACTTAATGCAGTATTTCTACAGAACATGTGTTGTCAGTTGTGTATTTAGAAATCAATTTTAATGTCTTTCACCCTTCCCCAAGCCCAAACACAAGAGGAAAAAGAAACAACCCAGGAAAGCAGGCTATTGTACTGTTCTGGAAGACAGGAAGAGGAAGTAAGTCAAAAAAGCCCATGATTTCCTCATCTTTATAAGGAAAAAAATGACAGTATTTTAGCTAATCTTTCTCCCAACATCTATTTCTGTTTACTAGAAAAGGAAGCAGCATCACAGCAGAAAAGTTTCTTTTCTCTAGTCCAGTGGGTCTCTATCAACAATACTCCAGAATCTCAAACACATCTTTTGAGAGAATTTATAAAATGATGTAAACCTTTAAAATTAAAGTCAAGATTGAGAAAGAATACTATAATTAAAAATTACAGTGAGGATAATATAAAGAAAATACTCATTAAAAATCTGAACTACCTACTTTAAAGGCAAGTGAGGAAACCAGAAAGGAAATCCACTGTAAGAGCCTGATAATCACCTTAGTTTCAACATGTAAAACTAAGCACAGGCAGATTAACCTATAAACAGCCTACAGGTTCAGAGGCAAGACATGTAGATTCAAGGCCAATTAAAAAAAACACAATCAGTGCAAACGCTTATCATAAACTGGGCCAAAACACACACTAAGACCAGAATCAGGATTACTAGAAAGGATGTATCAAACGTTAAAAAGTTTGAACAAAGGCAATTCACACACTTCATGTAGTCAAACCTTTCATCTAACACAGGAGTTAAGGCCTTCCCAACAGACAGAGGGAAAGCAGTAGGAAAAGTAATTTCAAGCAGCAAAGTGCAGCTCAGGATGTATACGTGACAGGGCAAGCATGCATCAGAAAACATCACTCTCCTTTACAGAGCCACAGAAGTGTTCACCAGAGAAAAGCATTTCCCACGAAACCTGGAGCCATCTGAAAGGAACCGATTTTCAGGCAGAAAACAGAACACCAAGTTGAGTGTCAGCTCCCCCTAAGTTGTGACAAATCATGGCCTGTTACCTTTAAAGTTCTTGATCACTAATTTCTTAGCAGAGCCAGGTTTGCTGTTGGCGAAACTGGAAACAGTAGAGGAGGCAGCTTTGGTCAGGCCATTTGCATGGTGCCCCACAGCCACTGATGAAATTAAAAGGCTTTTGTTTTTGAGCTGTTGTTGGTGCTGCTGCTGCGAAGAGGCAGCAGGAGAGGAGGAGGAGGAAGAAGACTCTTCAGCCATCTTCACATCGAGTCCAATAAAATCCACGGAGTCCTCAAAGCGCAGCTTCTTCTGGAGGTGATGGTTGGAGGAAGCAACCCCTGAGGAGGAGCACGAGGAGGTGGTGATGATGGAGGAAGATGATGAGGAGGTGTTTTTGGAAGGAGAAGAGGTGCAAGAAGAAATGGAATCGAATTCTTCCTTTTCAGAATTGCTGTTGCTGCTGTTATTTAACTTTCTCTTCTTGCAGGAGGAGCTGCTGCTGGTGTTACCATCAGTGGCAGGTCTGACCTCCTGGGCTGCAGCTGGGGGGTTGGGGGAAGAGAAACCTGTGGGAAACATGAACACACAGAAGTGAACAGGCTGAGGGGCATCAAATCCTTGTGGTGTGACAAAGAGAGGGAGTTTTAGAATCAGTCTCTGCTGTCTCTCGGGGGGTCTTTCAACTCCTCTCTCTCATCAGCCGAGTCCTTCCGTATTCCCTTTCCTTCTCGTTCTTCTTCGTCGGTGGAATCACTTTGCCTCCTCTTCCCCTTTCTTTTATTACTTTGTTTCTTCTCGTAGTTTGTCTCTGCCTTCCTGCTTTCACTCCTTTCCCAGCGGAGCGCCTCCGTTCCTGCCTCTCGCCCCTCACCGCCTCCTTCCCGTTCTCGTCTCCGGCCGCAGCGCTCCCCACGGCCGCCCGTTCCCCCGAATCCTCCTGGCGCTCCCCTCCTGCTCCGGCCGAGCACCAGCAGCGGGGCGGGCAGAGCGCGGCTCCCTCTCGCCTCGGCTCCGGCCCCTGCTCCCCGCACTCCTCCCGCTCCGCGGCCGCTGCGCTCGGGCCCCGCTCCCCCCGCTCCGCTCCGCCCGTGCCCGCGCTCCCGCTGCCGCCACCGGGGGGGACGGGCCGGCCCGGCCGGTTGTTATTGTCNCGCCCCCGGGACACACCGGCACCGCCTCGGGATGCACCGGCACCGGCCCCGGGCACACCGGGACCGCCCCGGGACCGCCCCCGGGCACACCGGCACCGAGCACACCGGGGCACCCCCTCGGGCACACCGGCAGCGGGCACACGGGGACCGCCCCGGGACACGCCGGGGCTGCCCCCGGGCACACCGGCACCGGCCGTGCCTCGTGGCCCCCGCGTCGGCGGGGCTGCGGGTGCGGTGCTAGGGGCTCGCTCTGCCCTCACCCGGCCCGGCGGGGGAAGCCGGGCCCTGCCCCGGGCTCGCCGCACACGGCTGGAGCTCGCCCAAGGCCTCGGCCTGTTTCTCACACTTATTTTTAAACTTATTGATAAAAAAGTCCGTTTTTTCATATGGTTTTAATGCATACGGGTTGCATTGGCTGCAGCCTAGGTGTGTGCTTGTTTGTTTGTTTGTTTGTTTGTTTAACATTTGGAAACAAAAGGAGAAGTCGTGGCCCTTTAGAGTTTATTTTTTGATGCTGGTGGATCTCTTACCAAAGGGCCCGTGAGCTCCCCGGGGACGTTGTTAGGAGTCAAACACTGTTGAGAAATGGCTGCGGAAAAAGTAATAAACGGAGCGAATTTTGTTCCAGGAGATTCTCCAAGGGCTTCAGCCGAGAGCACACACCTGCCTGGCACTGCTGTGTTTGATAGGCAAAGAGAGGCTAACTTGTCTTGACAGAAACTGTGGTGCATAGAGATAGGAATGTGATGTTACCGAGGTTCTTCTGGAGCGTGTTTTATCACTGAGTCACCATCAGACAACTCCTGAGGCCTGGAACGTAATGCTAGTGATGTGTAGAAAAGTAGTTTTTTCAGATTAAAAAAACCCAGCCATCAGCAGAACAAAGCTCCAGTCTGGTTTTGACTGGCTTTAGAACTGGTCGTATGGTTCCCAAGGCTAATACCTTACATTCCAAGTCAGATGTAACAGAAATAAACAGGTTTGGTAAGTAAATAAAACTTAGATGACTATGGTGTGAAGTTTTCCTCTGTTCCCAGTAACTGTCATGTTCACTTAAGCCAGATGAGGTAAGAGGTGTAGAACTGTAAGAGATACTAAATTTCTACAGATTCTTGGTTGTTGAAAGGATTTGGTTTATGACAGAGGAGACATGAGTAAAGTGTCTCTTTCCCTGGAGGTGCAGAAGGGTGTCCATGCAGTCATTCAGGAGGGGAAGTCAATGACTGTGTCCCATCAATCAGAATATGCAGCTCTGGGATATGGAAGAACAAGTGACAGGAGCATAAAATGCTGGGGATCCAGGGAGAAACGAGGTGTGACAGATTTTCCTCCTTTTCTACTGAGACTTAAGGGGGGTGAGATTCTAAATCCTTTCTTTTCAGCATGTGATCCTGAGGGGTGGTTTCTCTCAGGGCTGGAGGGGTTGTAGTGCCATTTACTGGATGTGCCCCTTGTTTTGTCAGTCTTGTCCAGGTAAAGTGCTTTTAACATTATTTTAACATTTTAACATTTTTTTAACATACTTAAAAGTGACACTGCACTCAGAGCAAATGCCTCCAGCTTTTTGGTGGTGGGGCTGGGCAGTGACACTGAGTGAGAGCTGTATTACACAAGTCTAATCCAGGTCCTTGGAACCTTCAAAAATCCTCTGTACAAGCACTTCTAGAGTAAGTGAGCAGTTGTGTGGCCCTGAAGTCTTCAGCTATACCAGCAAAAATCATTTGGATGGAAAAGGTGAGACCAGACTTGACGTTAGCTCAGCCCTGAAGGGAACCAGCATTCCTGGGTCTGTAAGGGAGTACAAGAATAGAGGTAAGGCCTTCCTGCTGACAAAGGCCATTTTTGAATATTAGGGACTAATCTTGCTTGTTTAGGCAGGCGTGAAACCAGTTGCTTGTGTGGGTACAATGAGATGTGCTGTATTTCTCAGAAGTTTATCTTTTTTCCTAACATTTGAGATGGAAATACAATGAATTTTTCAGTATGGTTTTTTAAAACGTGATTATTTGCATGGCAAAGTATTATTTAATGAAATTTTTGCTGAGGAGCACCAAAAATGCACCAAATAGTTTGTCAGTGAGATAAACTGTGCTCACTTTCTGATCTGGGCATGAGCAATGTCACTGTTTCATTTAAAACTGAATTCTTGATTATAACTCAGTATTTTTAGTGGTGCTACCAAGTAGGTGGAGGTGGTGTTCAAGAGTGAATGCCTGAATATGCATGTTCATTCCTAGCCTCTTAAAAAGTTACTAGTGTTCCTGATGCTGTACTTCACTATTTGAATGATACCAAGCTTGACTGTGCTTGTACGACTGATGTAACTCTTAAGTATTAGATTTTAATTAGTTGTTATACTATCAAAAGTGATTAAGTCGTTTTGATGGGAAAAAAGAACTTGGTCGTTAGCATAATGATAACCTGGTGTTTTAAGTCCTCTCCTCCCTCCTCTTTTATGCCAGTGGTAACATTTCCATGACTCTAAAAAGAGGGTGGTGTGGCCTGTACGTCTGTTTATGTAGCAGCCGCCTGCCTGAAGAACAAACACACGCGTGTCTGCCAAAAGCAGTGTGGTAAATTCCCTCTGCCTACGGTTTTCTAGTCACAATTTCTCCAGTCATCACCGAGCAAAACTCAATTTGATCCTAATAAACGCCGTGTAGCATAATTGTCTCCAGCACAACACACAGGTCTCTGCCGGGGAGCTGAGACCTCTGCAAGCCAGGTTTGTGCTCCCTCCTCAGCTCGAAGGACGTGGCACTGCCACCTGTGACAGATTCCCCGGCAGGCTCCAGTATCTGCTGTTGGATTTCTGCCCCCTTTATTTTCCAGAGCTGACAGGATCTCACGTCCCGTTCTGAACCCGGCCAGAGGAAACTTCAGCTCCGCCGTTTCGCGGGCGGACGTTAAACGTTAACTTTGCCGCTCGTAGCTACGAGCACCCGGGTTTTCTGTGACAGGCTCTGCCTCCCGGAGCAGCCTCAGCTGTCCCCGGGGCCCGGAGCATCCCCCGCGGACCCTCCCGGCTGTCCCAGGGCCCGGAGCATCCCCGGCGGACCCTCCCGGCTGTCCCAGGGCCCGAAGCAATCCCAGAGGATCATCCCGGCTGTCCCCGAGCCCGCAGCAGCCCCCGCGGACCCGCCCGGCCGCCGCCGCTGCCGGGAGGCCCCGCCCGTTCCGCGGGGATGGAGCGGCGCTTCCGGCGGGCGCGGAGCGAGCACGGCCCGGCCGGAGCCGCGTGTGAGCAGCGCCCAGGCTGCGGGTGCCCGGCCCCGGCCCCCGCCNGCCGCGGGGCCGGGGCCGGGGCCTCCTCGGGCAGCGCCGCCCGCAGCCTGGGCTGTGCCCGGGGCGCTCGGCGGGCGAATGGGAAACGCTGCGCGGGAGCTGAGTCATTAACTCGCCCCAGCTCGGTGCGCTGGAGGTGAGGGGCCCGCGTCCGAGCTGGGCTGTGGGTGCTGGTGTTACCAGCGAAGTGCTCGTGGAGGGGATGGAATGTCGCTGTGTGCCGGGGCGTGTCTGGGGCACCGAACGCGTGTTTTGTGGACGTCGGCGAAGTTTCGGGTCACGGCCTGCTGTCCCCCAGCCCCGTGTGCCCAGGAGCCTCGTGAAATCCTGGATTTCAAAGTTGGACAATTCATGCGCCGTTCAAGTTTTATAGCGAATTTATAAATGTTTCTTAGGAATGGTACTGAGATATGGCATCGTTTGGGTAGTAAATTTTGCATTTCTCAACTATTTTCTGTCACTTGACAGATTTGATGAAAAGGAGAATGTATCAAACTGCATCCAGCTGAAGACTTCAGTTATTAAAGGTATCAAGAATCAACTGATAGACCAATTTCCTGTTATTGAACCATGGCTAAACCAAATCATGCCAAAGAAAGACCCAGTCAAAATTGTAAGATGGTAAGTGCCATTTCTCTTAAACTTTTCAAGGTGCTAGGATTGTGCCCTTTATAGGTTTACTTTGTGCAGTAGCTGAACTTGATGTTTTTGAAAGGCATCTGCAATTTCTTAATAGCAATAGTCCGTGTTAGGGCCAAACCAGAAAGTTTACATGTGCTCATCATGCTCTTGAAGGCACATGCCAGTAGGATGCTTGAGGAGCTTTATAGATGTGGAAACTCAAACTTGTTCGGATACCTAGTAATAACACTTTTTATAATTTTTGGGCTGCCATGTATTATCTTGATTATTTTCTTTTTTTTTCCACATAGTGGGTGGTACATTTTTGCTGACTCTTTATCCACTCTGTACTACATTAAAAAAAACCCAATAGAAATGCAGTTTGTGCATTTTTTCTGTAGATTTTTTTTCCAAAGGAGAAGGAAGTGAGCAGGAGACAAAGCCATACAAAAAGCTAATACATTTACTTTTATATTTTCTTGCTGATTGACTGTCTTAATTCTCAGGTGCCAAGATAGACTAGACTCTGTGAAGTGAAATATTTCATTTAAAGTATAGAATGTTTAAGTAGCTATTGGAATAACTTTATTTTAATCTTGCAGTCATGAACACATAGAAATCCTCACAGTGAATGGGGAGTTGCTGTTCTTCAGGCAAAGAGAAGGGATTTTTTACCCAACGCTAAGGTTGCTTCACAAATGTAAGTCTCCTGAGAGTGTCAGTGCTGGGAAGAGAAGAGTGACAGTGTGATTCCATGGGGCTTCTGTAGAACCAAATTAAAGAGAACTTGCTACTTCCATGCATGTATATATTCCAGAATAGATCTAGATCTAATGTAACTTCTCAACTGGAATTTAGTGATCTGCTATTTCATATGGCTGTATGAATTGCTTCCATGCTATATGTTAAGCAATCTGAACTTTGATTAATAAGAATTAAATTGTGCAAAACTGTGAAAAATCTTGAGAGAGGTTTCCCTAGGACAGGAGATATAAATTTGCTGTTGTCAGGCCCTATCTTCTTTCTTTCGATCTTGTAGGTATACAAATAGTTGTAGTTTCTTACTAGAAAAATATTCTTTAATCACAAGTTTAACAATGTAATGTATACTTGCCTCCTGTAGGAATTTAAGCTGCATGCTTTTTACTTTTTACAATTTATTCTTGCATTATTTTTCTTTCTGTTCTGCTCGGTTGTGTTACTCTGATTTGGATCCCCAAAAACATTCAGTCAAATCTCAGTGTTGGAAATACTTCAAGAAGGTGCCTACACTTGAAGGATGGCTTGGAGAGCTGACAGCTTTCATGAATTTTGTCCAAACTGTTTCTCTTTCATATTAGATCAATTGGTAGGAGTACATATAGTCTGAGGGATTTAAGACCCCTTGGTTTTAAGACCTCTTGGTATGTGGGCTCTTGAGTGATTGTTTTCTCTGTGGGAGCTTTATCAAGTTTTGACTGAGTATATGGATCTGTGAGTGTGCAGGAGGCATAGGCATGTGCTGAATTCTCTTTGTTCTCAGATAAAAGGTGTGGTCTGGGGGAACAGCACTTGTGTCCTTTTGGGACAGCAGAGCCCAGCAGGAGCTCTGGTCACTGTTGCTCACACTTCCTACCCTTGCAGCACACTGTGTATCCAATTGCCCCATCTAAACTGACTTGGTAATGAGTTATTTATGTTGTCATCCTACTGTACTAATTGTAATGCTGTCTTTCTCCTCCTAGATCCATTTATTCTGCCCCATCAGCAGGTTGATAAAGGCGCCATTAAGTTTGTACTGAGTGGAGCCAATATCATGTGCCCTGGCCTGACGTCTCCTGGAGCAAAGCTTTACCCTGCTGCTGTTGATACTGTCGTTGTATCCTTCTCTAACTATGAGTTATTGCTTGCTGTGAGATGTGTTCACTTTCTGTTCTTGTGTTCCCAGCTGATCATAATTGGATTATTTTGGATTTTAACCGGATTTCATGAAATAACTGATAATCAGAAAATTGCTGCAGAGGTTAAATGTTATTTGGCAGTGTTAAAATTGGTCATATTTTTTTTCACTTGCTGTGTGTTCCAAACCAAATAACTATTCCTGCTATGCTGTTGGGTGGGCTGTTGTTTCATTAATCTCATTGGTTAGTGGTGCTCTTCACTGATTTTGTGCAGAACTGTAAAAGTAGATGAGGTGCAGAGTAATTTGTCCCCTGCCTCCTCAGTCAATCTTGTATCCCCTCCAGTTAAAGAAGAATTCTCTCCTGTTCCTAGGGAATTGGGAAAGATGTTTACTGCAGTCAGGACTTGTTCTATGTGTCTGATGATGGTAGCATGTGCAAAATGAGGAAAGTGTGCTAATTCACTCCTCATTGTATTACTGAGAAAGGAACCCTGAGCAAATACAGCATTAATAACACTGAGCTGTGCTGCTTTTGTTGTTAGATAGATGCTGTAGGAGAAGATCAGCAGTTTTGCACCATGTGTTGCTAAGCCTTGAAAAAGACACATCTGATTTCAGTACTTCTGTCTTTTTAAACTTGTGTCTCAATTCTTCTGTGCCTTGGCATATAAAATGGTCCCAGAAACATGTGCCTTTTTGTTCCAGAAAGGGAGAGACTGTCATCTCTGTGGTAGGCACAAAGGAAGAAATGGAGTGTAGTGCTGGGTGATTTTTTCTGTAATTGCTGTTCCAAGTTCATAAATACATGCTTTGTTCTACACACTGTGATTCAGTTGTTAAATGCAGTGCATTGTTTTGCTTATCTTTAAGAGCTGGAGCTCTAGAATTACTAAAAGGGTAGAAGTTCAACACAGGCTTTTGAAAGTTTTTTGGAAGTCACTTCTTCATGTGGCTTTTACTTTTCTGAAATAATATAAAAAGAAATCCATTTTCCTTAGCAGTAATTTGTAGGCAATAATGGCAGAGGGAAAACAACATGCATTATGTGTGGGAGTAATGAAGATGTCAGCTGAGGACATGTAAGTGTTTTAAAACTTGAAATATAACCTGCCCCATGTCATTATTCTTGTGTTAGTTTGGCATATAAGCACCACTGTCAAGGTTACTGCATCACTGCTGCAGAAAGTGCTCTTCAAGTACAGAATTTAAGATTTCATTTTGTTGATTGTTATTCAGGGAAAGAAGAGGAGGCAGGGAATATCTTTCCTACTTATTTGTTTACCATATGGAATCAAAACAATTCTTTTCATGTGACTGTGGATTTTAAGAAATGCAACATTAGTACAACTGCTGCATGGTTGTATTTTTAGAGCTGAGATCATCCTTTCTCAAAGATCTTGTTGAGCAAAGAAATACTTGTTTCGAGTACTTACTGCTTGGGCTGGGCAAGAGGTTTAAGTTGGCTTTGAGAGGATCAAAGTGATTTTTGTGTGCAGGGGGAGCTGAGACTAAAGTCCTGTTGGTGTTTAGTTGCCCAGGCTTTCCTCTGTGGCCTGTACCCACATTCAGCATTCTGCTGGATGTGCTGACTGGCTTAGCTGAGCTTCTTGAGAAATGTAGAGGTCTGTTCAGGGATAAAATGAAAACTTTTTCAGAAGGAAAACAGACAGAAAATGGAAATGGATACTAGTTGTTCTTGACCCTCAGTGCAAAATTATAAGTAGCTAAGTCACTTTTTAAGTTCTGTAATGTCTTGCAGCAGGATGTGATGTGCACCCAGCAGCTTTGGGCTGTGTTGGTTTCAGCCCTGTCAGTCATTTCTGGCAGTGAGGAAGCTGATTTTGATGAAACCAAGTCCCTCTTTTCTGTGGGGATAATTCTCAGCAGGATCATTTCCTGTACTGGGTGACTGCAGCACAAGGGAGAGAGGTGGGAATGTGTTAGAGGGGACAGGGATAGAGCGGGGCTGCAGCAACCTGGATTTGGAGCTGCTGCAGCTGTTGAATTATATTCCTCAGGATTCTTTGAAGTGCTTCAGAAGACTCCCAAGAGTAGATAGGAAGAAAAACTACTTGTGTCCCAGTCCTAATTGTGCAGTGATGTGCTGTGATCATTGCAAACTAAGACTATCCGTATTCCTAATCCTAACTCCAGATTCAGCAGCCTGGCAGCTGAATACCCTGTTGCTGTGAAAAGCAGCATGAACTGGAGAGGGAAATGAAATGTTCCTGCTCTCTGCAGCCCATTAGCTGCTTTTTTTGTGTGACATTGAGATTGCACTGTTCCACAATTTTCTAGTTTAACCAGTCTACCAGTGTGATTACAATGTGTTAATACTGCGTTAGCAGCATTTTCCTTCCTGATTACTTTTGGAAAAGTTGTGCAAATAATAGAACACTTGGTGTAAATACATTAAATTATATTCTCCAAGGGAATAAAACTTGTTCTCGCTCCTAGAATGACGAAGTTTTTCTTGTTTATTGTGACAAAAGTAGATTTTTTTTTTGTGGAATAATGTACTGGAAAACTGATAAACACAAACTCAATGGAGACACACAAGCCACTAATTTTTAAAAGATGACATGACTCCAAAGATATAGAGGCAATACTATGGATGATAATATGTCTGTAACATGCTGCAAGTCCTTGGCGCATAAATTTAGCAGTTTTAACTCTTTACTAAGTGGGTAGATGACCTGCAGCCTGCAGCGAGGCAGGTCACCTGCAATCGCTTGTGTCAGTGGCACACTAGGATTCAGAACTGGTTAAATTCCACATTGCAGCCATGTACCACCTCCTGTGCTGGGAGACTCACAACTGCTTTGCTACTTCAATAGAGAAATGTTAAAATGAAGAAAATTAGCAGATGCCTGAAGAACTGTGTCCCACAAAGAAGTAGTAAAAATATTGTGGAAAGCTGTTGACAAGATGTGGAAGGCAAATATCCTCTTATCAGTCAGCACATGTAATAACAAATATTGTTTCTTGTCCACTTGCTGTTGAAGATAATGACTTTGTGGTTATTAGCTTTTCCCCTTCCAGCTGACACATGTTGCACTTTCTGCTTGAAATATTAGATTTTGTACTGCTCTAATATTTAACCTATCTAATACTTCTGTACTTTTTTCCTCCTTCTACAGTGAGAAGGTCAACAAAGGGATTGGTATTGAAAATATCCACTATTTAAATGATGGCCTTTGGCATATGAAGACATACAAGTGAAACGAAAGGAACTGTTACTCCAAAGGAATGCACTTAGGTTAAATGTGGACTGCTTTGTAATTCCTTGTTTTTAATGTGACTGAATGTACAAATTATTTTGTTCTGTGGCGATGCTAAATAAATCAAGTGAATGCAAAAGTACTGTTAGGCTACAATAGTTTTCTAGATTTCTTTTACAGTTACTTTGTTTTGTCTTAAACCCAAGTCTTCAGTGACTGAAGATACCTGATGGAAAGATTCTGCATGGACTGTGAGTAGACTATTTCAGACAGAAAGGAGGAAAAAGCCAAGAAATGTTTACAATTTTATGCTCTTCTATAAGAGTCATATTAAGTGTATGTGAAATATAAGTACGGTTTATAAAACTTCTGAAACATTTCAGATTTTTTCTTCTGAATAACATCTTGTTAGTCTACCTGTTTCTTGAATGTGGAGAAATGTGTTTTTTTTGACATTATTTTTTAACTTATTAACAGCATTAACTTCATTTTACTTAAGGATTTTCTCTTTTTAATATGAGTTTATCTGTATAGGATTTATGAACTTAGACTGATATGTGGACTAGAAATTCTTTTATGCTAGTTCATATCTGAAGACTATACCTATGTTCAGATTTCTACTTGCCAACACTTTGATATTGCTCTCCTTCTAGTGGAGTTTATAGTAATGGTGAGCACACTCCAAGTGGAGCGTGTGCCACCCTGGTGCCTGACGCTCTCTACTCCCTGTTTGCCGCCTTATTTTAGGAGCAGAAACAAAATCACTGTTAAATAAAGGCATGATGGCAAAAAATGGTTATCAGTGTAGCCAGAAGCAACTTCTCCAGGTGGAACTTCCAGAGATCTCAGCTTGTGCCCACTGCCACATGTATGTACAGCTACTGAACGGGTTCAGGAGCACTGTGTTTGCCTGGATGGCCCAATCCTTTGTTCAGCAACTGCACACCCAAAGCTATGCCTATGGAAAAATGGAATCATGTAATAAACTGAAGAAATCTTAAGGTCTACCACTCATAACTGTCTCTGGAAGCATTTATTAATATTTCAAGTCTCTATTCTAACACATGCCTTTTGCAGTGGCAGAATGTTACTTTGTGTGTCTGTGCTTTGTCTCGGTGCTGTTCTGCATGTTTGGTTTCCCCACCCTGGGACCTTTACAGAAAATAGTGACCAAGGTGTTCTCCATCTCACTCTAAAGGCAAATTCAGACATGGCTCATGGAATGTATTACCTAGTATCTGCTACTTTTCAATTTCTCCTGTAAAATTATTTAAAAGGTTGTACTTCTGAAAATAACAGGGTAAATCTGAAACTCATTATTAATGTAGGTTCCTGGAGTTTTTTTGTGTAAAACAAGTGAGTCTTGTGTTCTGTGGCTTTTTTCCCTTTGCATTGTCTCCTTTTGTTTTACAGTACCTCTCAAATCCATGACAAATGAGATTTGTTCTCATTTGCATTGTTCCCTGCCATTCTTTCTCCTCCAGTTGCTGTTGTGGGCGGGTCAGAAACACTGAAAACAAAATTTTACTTTCTTCCTCTGTTTTAGTCAAAGTATTCCCAACAGTGGGTCTCACCTTTATAAATTGTAACGTAAGAAGATACAAGTCAAATCAGGCTTAAATTGTGTATCAGCTTAGCAAAACATGAAAAATACAAGTTTTATCTAGGTTTTGGTGGTAATCATGCACATTTGTCTTGCTCTTTCAGCTGAGTTTTGACTGACAGGATGAGAAGGTGCATCTTGTCTTATCCTTTGCACATTCTGAAACAACTGAGCTGTGGGAGATTGTCTCAGGGCTTGACCAGTTGTCTTATCTTTCTTGTCAAAAAGGAAAGACCCGATGCTTAAAACCCCCCAAGATGGGGATATTCTCATCAGCTCTGAAGCAGCTGCTTCACTTCCCCACCTCCGTGAAGGGTGTTACAAAGTCTGTTAAAGAGAGAATCTTCTCAGGTGTTTTATTGTAGTACCAACAAAGCCTGTGATAGTCTTAGGCAGAGCAGATAGATATAGTACCTTTGAAACACTCACGTCAGGCCACTGAATTCTAAATAAATACTGAAGTGCTGTTTATTTAAACATGCTGTGAGGGGAAGGGAGTGTGACCCAGTAACGTGTAAAATTTTGTGCACTTGGTTGTTCAAAAAAAACCTAAACCTCCCCAAAATCAAACAACCACCACCCCTTGTGCACACTCCCCTCACAAAAAAACCCAAACAAACTCCCACTACTATAATAAAACCAAACCCCATCACACTCTCCCACAACTCCAGCAGGGGGTAGTTCTGCATATTGCTTTGTTGTGTTACCTGTTTCACATAAAATTCCAAGAAAGGGTAGGGGTGAGTGCAAGCATGTGGGGCTCTTTCTGCATCTTGGTGTTAAAAGCCTCTAAATGTATCTGTGCTACATTTTTACTGATAATTAACCAACTTCTTCCTTGCAAACACCATTAGCACCACTAACAGGAGTGGAAATAACACCAAACCTTTATTATAATATGCTTATAGATGTAGTGAAATTTTAAATGAGCAGTTACTCTTGTGCTAACAGGCTCCCTGACCCTGTTACTACTTGTGCAAATACAGTTATCTCTTTCTTTTGCGTGCTGAGAAACAGGAGACCAAAGGGCAGTTGATACTATTCTGCTGCAACTTACTGAAAGATTTCTTGTCACCTTGCTTCCTGCTAATTGCTTCCTTCCTGGGTTAGAAGGCTGTACATAAAGCAGCAGGCGCTGCATAAACAGTGAAGCTCCAGCTCTTGTGTAGTTCAATGTAAAAGAAACAGCTTAGTCTTTGAGACTGAATCTGTTGTCAGTTTTATTGGTACGTCTTAGAAAGATAGAAAGACATTCTAGAAATGCCTGGAAGAACTGAAAGAATCAAAGTCTTGCAAAAATATATTTGTAAGAGTAGACTAAAGTTCATTTGAATTTTCATTAATAAATATTTACATGTACAAATCCCCCCCATATAAACTTCATTTCATTATAAACATTAACAACTTCCTTTTATCATTTCGTTCCAGCACTGCCAAAAGCATTTCTGTATAAAAGCTTTAGAAAAAAATTCTCCTTCCACTTCTGAAATTAAAGAGTTTTACCAACCCTCGATGTGCAAAAAAACCAAGCCCCTGTCCACCAGTCCCAGCGTGTGTCACTACCAACGAGTGCTGTGCCCAGAGCTGGCTCCACCCCTTCCCTGGCCCCACCTCAGTCGTTGTCCGAGCCCTCGGGGGGCAGGAACATCAGTGCATCCCTGTAGGTGTGGCCGTAGGGCCTCAGCCTGTACACCCCGTACATGAGGACGTGCATGTGGTTGGGGGCCAGCCTGCTGAAGGTGATGGCCATGTCAGAGCAGCAGCCGTCCACCACCTGCTGGGGGTGAGTGCCCATGGCCTCCTTGATCAGGGCACCCACGGATTTGGTGTTAAACACGTCCTTCCCTTCCGAATCCTCCGCGTTCTCGGCAAACACCCCGGTGTACTTGAGGCAGATGGCCAGCTGTTTGTCCTCGGAAAGTTTCCAAATCATGCCCCCCTGCTCCGGACACTTGTTGGGGTCGTCGAGCACACGGGAGAGTCGTGTGAGTGACTCGATGCTCAGGACGATTCCGCCCTCGCCGTCCACGTACTCGAGGTCACCCGATTTCACAGTGTGGCCGATGTAAAAGGGCTGCGAGGGGTCTTTTTTCAGCAAGAAATACTTGAGATTCTCAATAATAGCAAATGTAGTTGGGTATGCAAGGAAGAACCAGCTGAATTCATCCTTATAGCGTTCATACGCGATCTTGTAAGCTTTTCTCATCATGACCCACATATCTTTTGTGTTGAGGGGCACAGAATTGAACACTTTGACGTTTTCAGAGCTGTAGAAGTCTGCCTTGTCGCAGTGCTTGCTCCAGGTCTCCTTTGCTGCAGCCCAGTGCCCCAGATCTTTGGGTTTGACGAGGATAATACAGTAAACACGGATACTTTTACTAAGCTCCACACGCTCGCCTTCAGAAAGGTTTAGCACGTCTTCCTTGTTGGGAGCCTGGATGTGGTGATGCCCGTGGTGATGTGCTTTGGTCCCGTGCCCCACCTTAATGTGTCCCAGGAGTGTGACCAACATGCAGAAGACTCCTCCAAGCACCATACCCTTCACGAAGGAGCTGCTTTCGGACATCATTTTTCCTGGGAAAGAGACGCACTGTGAGCCCTTGCAGGCATTCATCGCACGGTCCATACGGATCCAGCTCACCCCTCAGTTTCCAAACCCGCGCCTCCCGCACCAGGACGGGGCCGCAGAACGCGGCGGCAACCACCCCGTTCCCTGCCGCGGCTCTCGGTGCCGCTGACGGTCCCGCAGACCCCGCGGGGGGATTGATCCCTGTGCCGCGGCCCCGCCGCTCCCTCCCTACC
>VXBA01001917.1:2242792-2260392 GCA_013399895.1 Serilophus lunatus | reverse complement strand
ATGTCCCATGGCCATTCATGTGCCCCGGGCCTCTCAGGGCCCCTCATGTCCCCCAAGCCCCTCATGTCCCTTCATGTCCCATGGCCCTTCACATCCCTGGGCCCCTCATGTCCCTTCATGTTCCCCGGGCCCCTCATGTCCCCTTATGTCCCCTCATGTCCCCCAGGCCCCTCAGGGACCCTCACCGGCTGTGCCCCACGCCCCCCTCCTCCTCCTCGCCCCGGTTGTTAAGGGGACCTCCTCGCCGGTGAGGGAACTTCCCAGTCGTTAAAGGGAACTTCCCGGCCTGACCGGCCCCGGGAGCCGCGTTCCCAGCGTCCGGGACGGCTCCGTCCGGGGGAACCGAACGGCGGCTGCAGGCGGCGATCGGGCAGCGATCGGGCAGCGATAGGGCAGCCCCGTCCTGTCAGCTCGTACCGAGTAGTTCCGTTACTGCACGAGGGGATTCTCCCACCTCATTGCTTTTAAGGCATAAACAGGTGGACGCTTAAATTGTTACCACACACCAGAGACTGGAGGGAATTTCAAAGGGTTTTTTACGTATTTTCTGTTTGCAGAATCAGTTGTGGCTTTCAGGACTTCAGCAGTTGCTCGATCGTGTACTTTGAAGAGATTCCCATGAGCTGTGACTCACTGATTCAGCTGGTGCTTCCAACAAATTGTTTTCCTGCTGGATTTCAGTGAGATTCTTTCCAGGGCTCTGGCAGAATGATTAATGCAGCTACAGACCTTGACTGTTGCTTTAATGTGCTTTCAACGTTGTTTTTAACCAGCAGCAGATCAGTGGAGAGAAAGTCTAAGCAGCATGTAAGGCATGCTATAAACCCAGAGAGACTCTACGGCTTCTGTGTTGCTCGAAGTTGTTGCTTGGTGTTAAAAGGACTGAGATGGCTTAGTAATGCATAACATCTCACAACAGCCAATGTTAAGGATTCTGGAGTGCGTTTAGGTTACTCCTGTAAACTCTCCATCCCAGATTACTACAAGAAACTGTTCCTTAAGAATTTGAGGAGATAAGTATTTGAAGCCATTCTGCCATCGGCTGAGAACCAGCCAAATGTCATAACTGAGGAAGGGCCAGACCTAAGATGGAAGTTGAGTGAGGAAAGCTCAGTCACACAGTAGGAATGAACCAGGAGAACTCTAAATCACCACAAATGGCCTTGCGTTACTTTCATATTAAAAGATGCGGTCATATACGCAGAATGCCGCTAGATTTCACCTCTGAGTACTGACTTGCTGTCCATGGAGATGTTTGTTAGCAGCAGTTTTATCCTTTACTTTCTACTGATCCTTCATAGAATCTCTATCACACTCTGGAAAAACAACAGCCTTTGGAACCTGCAGACCTGTGCCAGGATCTGCCCTGCCGACAGAGCTGACAAGCTCCATGTCTTGTTGCTTGTCTCCACAGACAGCTGTTTCCCTGCTGTTCTCTGTTTTTCTTCCCTTGCTGGCTACAGCTGCATTTGCCTTCTGGTGCTCTTTTTTGCCTCCAAGGAAAGACATCAAACATATTCTCACTGTGTGGTGCAGGAAATCCCTGAGAGATTGGCTCTTATCAAAATATATTTGATAGGAACTTTGTTCCAATTAGTGCAAGATGTTTCAGCTGACACATGAGTTGTCATCTTCCACAGGGACTGCTTGTTAATGATCACAAATGAGTGTCCACTCTCTCGGAAGCAGACTCATCTGTCGTTCTGTTGTGTGTGTGGGAGGCTGGGCCAGAGCTGCACAGTCCCACTCAGAACAGGTAACTGAAGGCAGGGGAGAGCTGTTGCAGGTGTTTCTGAGCAGTTAAAGCACCAGCTGAGTTACATGTCATGTAAAAAGAACCCTTAAAAAGGTAACCGTTGGAATTAAGGGAAGTGCAAAGGTAAGGTTGAATTGGGACAGCTGGCTTTTTTTGTCACA
Organism: Serilophus lunatus; assembly: GCA_013399895.1. NCBI lineage: Eukaryota > Metazoa > Chordata > Aves > Passeriformes > Eurylaimidae > Serilophus > Serilophus lunatus. Next base: position 2,258,475 of record VXBA01001917.1, on the reverse strand, counting down.
TCACCCATATATTTATAATACTGAAAGTTTGGGAATCCTTGTTCATGAAATAGTGAGGTGGAGATTCTTGTTCTCAGGAAGATAAAGCCAGATTTCTTCGTTCACTTCACAGGGACCTGCTCAGCTCAGTGTTTCTTTTGGAGGAAGAGGGATTCCTGAGCCAAACTTCAGCCACCTCTTCCAAAAATTTTGCTTTGCATCCTCTTTCTCCCTTTAGTTTCACACTCAAGAGCTGGAATCTGTGAAGACATGAACACTCATGGGCATCCTGAGCCACACACAACATGAAGGAGTAGGTGCTAGACAAAGGAAGAAAGTTTTTTAAAGCAGTGTTATACTTTTAATAATTTCAAAACTCAGATTTAAAGCTGTTAAATTGATTACTATGCCAAACAGTAGTTTAAAATCACTTTTCTCTCCTCCATCTTCCATGAGCTCTGTCAAGGAAGGGCTTGGCTTTGAAATGGCTGTTATTCACATAATGCCCTCAAGCACAGGAAGATACATGAGAAGCAAAACCTATGTGACTCCAAAAGAACTTACCAACTTTTTATTGCTTTATAATTTCTTCAGTTTTTCATGTGTGTAGCTGAATGCAAAACCCATCTTATGCTCTGGATATGCTAAATCAATCAGGCCAATGCTAATGTCCTGCTAGCTGCAGCAATTCAGCTGGAATTGAACTAACAGAGACAATGCCCAGAGCTGAGCTGACATCGTTGTGAATGGCTCCAATGGCACAAATACAACAGAAAGAGAATAGAAATTGGGCATTTTAATGTCAACTCTCTTAGAGGCACAGGAAAAAAAGAATCATCATTGATCAAATAGAAACAGACAAGAAAAAAAAGAAGGCAGAGATAGGGAAATCTTATTTTCAAGGAAATGAAAGGAAAGTGGAGATGAAAATTGCATTCTACCAGAGAGAATGGGTTCTTAATTGTCCTTTAAAATAAAACGCATGAAACAGTGATGAAGTGATTTTCCTGCATCTTTAAGGAGCTTGGTTTTGTCAGTCTGGGGTTATTTGAAAAAGTCCCTGTGCGGAAAATGATGGTCTGAAATTATGGCTTTTCAGGGTCAGATTGCATAGTTAAGAAGCACCATTGTGAGCAGCAGTGACAGAGACAGTCCCATGACACACAGAGAAGCCAGAAGGGGAACCTTGTTTTCCTGGTACTGCCTTGGTGTGATTTATGGACAGTTTGTGGAGCATGAGCACGGGGCTATGCTTGTGTTTTGGTCTACAGGAATTCTGGTCCAGTGTTTGAGAAAATTGTCTTTTGACTTTGCCTTGGCTTGGCTACATGCAACTTGGAGAGACACAAAAGCTTCTGTCATGGTGTTTATTTTAGCAGGGCTTATGGTAAGTAAGTGGTTATTGTTACTAGATGGAGAGATCTGTAAAGTTCTGATGACACTAACCCACTGAGGGAAGAGGAGGAAGAGGAAGGATACAAATAGCAAAGCATTTGACAGGCCTGAGTGTCAGCAACTTCCATGAGAAGCTTTCTTGTAGAAAATGTTGACATCCCTTCATTTTGCCAAGTAAGTCAAGGTTTTGAAGTCTCAGATTCTCCAAGGAGAATTTGCTTTCCTATACCAGTGTTGAAATAGGAGACTCCTGAGCTGTATGTGCAGAGACAAAAGTGTTTCCTAGATAATGTGTTTGCAACAAACTGGAGAGCTGGTTCTGTGTAGGAGGGAATGCTGTCATTCCAGAGCTGTGATTGGGTGTAGAAGCTTGATGCTTTCTGGGGAAGCAGGAGTGTAAGCAGTGCCAGTGGCTTGGGAGCAAGGAGTAGCATAGACTGCAAGCAAGAGAGGGGAGTGCACAAGGTCTAAGATTGCTGCTTTTGAGATCAGCAATGTGTCAGATTTCAGCCTCTTTCAAACAGATGTTGACAGTGCTGTGTGACCTCACAGGGGCTCAGCCTGGCTTGTCCAAGCCTGCTGCCTGCTTTCTTTCAGTTTGGTTTGGAAATAGTGGGCTGTATTTAGACTCGTGACTTGCACAAGATCTGTTACTGCAGCTGCTGTGATGCAGCCCTTTGCAGAGGCTCTGCTCTCAACAGCTAAGCCACAGTGCTCTCATGCTCTGCCTTTTATTGGCCTTTATGGAGAAAATAAAAAAGCAAAGGTGCCACCTCTCCTTAGCACTATGAGAATATCTACAGTGTGCCACAGGCTTAATTATACGGGAAGAGACATCTGGGGAAAGGCACTGGGGGGATCCCTGAGCCTACAATGCCCAGCGCTGCTCCTGGCTCCCTGCAGGTCTGGCACGGAGGATGGCAGTGGTGGGAAGTGAATATTGGTTCTGTTCACACCAGCAGCACTTCTCAGCAGTCCTGTGAGGGCAGGGAGCAGGGCATTGCCACTGCTGTGGGGGGCTGCAGGTACACAAATGTCACACTTCCTAATTCCCAAGGGAAGGAGGTCCCAGGCAGTAAATAGAGCAGGGCCCGTTGAGAGGCAAGGGAGGGGATGCTACGTGCTGCAGAGTCTTCTCTCTTCTCCCCTCATTTCTATAGAGCTTCCACATACTTTACTGTCTATGCAGGACTTTTTTTTTTTAACATGTGCAATGTCTAACATGCTTATAATTCGGAGAGCACACTCGTATTTTGAGGTGCAGATATGCTGGTACATGCGTAATGGTGCCCTAGTTCCTGCTCATATCTAAAAATCTACCTTAAGGTAAATAAAGCAGTAGCTCATTGCTACACCTCTAGGCTTAATTTTGCTGTCTCATTATTCTGAGGAATTTTTCTTGAGGAAAAAATTACCCAAGCTTGGGTCAGTTAGTTGAGCCTGTGAAGCCACTATGAAGGAATAGAAAAATCTCTTGTGGAATGTGGATTGTCAGTGATGTACAGTATCTATTCACACTCTAAAAGATTGAATTAAAAGAGATAATTGTGAGCTGTTTTTGCTGCTTAAGTAGTTTAATGCCATTATGTCTGTGCTACTTAATGGAAAAGCTTGGGATCAGACTGGCATGGGAATACTAAAAATTTTAATGGATTTCTGCTCAAGTCATTCTTCTTATTACAAAACAAACCCACCAAATATATATAACTAGGTCTTTGGATTCAATTGTTAATCCCCTCTCCTAATCTGAAGAGCAAAACTATCACTTAACAGCAGTTCTCTGAAATAGAATTTGAATGATACTAGTCATCTCATAGATGAACATGCTTTTTCCTGATCAGAACGAAGTTAGAAGATTCTCAATGCTAAATAAGTTTTAATTATTAATCCCAAGCAGGTAAAAAAAATACACTGTCAACAGCATATCTTGAATATCTGTCAAAGAAGCTGTCAAAAATGTTTCAGTGGGTTGTCATGTATTACCTGGTTTCTCTGCATGAGGAAAAGGCTTTGGTAAATGGTATTGGAATGAAGCTTTAGAAATAATGCATAAGAAGAGAAATATGCCATATACTTGGAGGGATTCTTATGGCCTGATCCTGAAATTTTATAGTTCTAAACCAAATTTGGTGGGCTTCATTGTAACTTGATCCTGTTCCTTCAAGGAAATTTGCAGTAGTTTAAGTTAAATACTTGTTCTGATCTTGACAGGAAGGCGAGGAAGCAGGTAGAAGACTGATCAGTTGTGGATCATCCTTTTACAGGTTGGTGCTAAAACACTTGACTTACAGCAGGAAAATAGGGCAGTCTTACAGCTACAAATACTGTGAGGTTAAATTTCTTTCCCTTTGAAACTGAGAAATCAATGCAGGTTGGCAGAAACACCCATATGCAAAAAAGAGTTTTGAAAGGCTGACTCTGAGGTTCTCAAGTGCTACTGGGATCAATGAAAATATTGCTGCTTCATTTTCTGTTGGGGTCCCAAATTGTCTGTCTGCAGTAGCTGGGCTAATTATGGGAGTTTTCTTCTCAGGCAGTTTTTCTGGTTAGATGACCATCAGGAATGGTACCATGATCAACATTAATACAGGTCTTGATACTGTTCTCCCTCATCAGCTTAAAGTGAAAGAGAACTGGGAGTGCAGGATCAAGCCCGTAATTTGTTACTTACACTTGACTGGGGCTTAATGTCCAATGTCTGGCTAAAAGGGTAACAGGGCAACTCAGGCCTGTGTACAACTCACCACGTCAGACAAAGCAATTGGGTCCAAGGCACAGCATGCTGGCAATTTGCCACTTCCTTTCTCTTTCAGTACTGTTCTGCATTCTCACTCCTGTGAACAGTCTCTTCATTCCTTTCTGTGAGTAACTGGGCTTCCTTCCTGAAACTTTCCCAAATTCCAACTGCATTTGACAATAATTTTGTATTTGTGCTTGATACAGAAGTTTTCAAAGGAGCTTCACAGACATTAATCAGGGTAAAAATGCTAATCTAAAATCTGCCATATTCTAATGTTTCCTTTGGAAACATTTAATTTCTTACAAGCACACTTTGGCAGATGATGTGGCCCTTATAGTAATAAATCACAGGAACATAAGACACTTCACTGCAGCTGTGACATGGCTAGTTAGGATCCTATTCAAGAAAAAAGGCTTAGGCAGTGTATTTTCTTTCCTATACTCTGCTGAACCATTTCTCCCCTTATAGATCAAGTGAAAAGACTCTCAAAATGCTCTTATAATTGTCTCCTTAGAGTTATAATCTGCAAATGCTTTTTTCTAAAAGATAAAAATACCCGAATCTTAATGGAGCCTTTTTAAATGGCACATCAGTAACTCTCCAACCTCCTTCATGGTTTTGTAAATCTCTTTAATAAGGGTGAGAAGAAGCTTACAAAGGTCTCTTTGATTAAAGGTTTGACCTGGAATTACTCTGAATTTGTATTATAGAGTCAGCAGGTTTTCTATGGTAAGTCTTAACAGAGAGTCTTTTGAAGTGCTGTGCAGGTAGAGCTGTAAAGACAGTAAGTATTCCATAAAACTTGCTAAAACCACAACAGAGCCAGTTAAGCATCAGGGCACTATATTGGAAGGCCATATCTGTTGGGCTCTGGGAACAGGCTGCCTTGGTACTTTAAAGCCTGAGTTGGCAAGTCTTGTGAGTGGGATTATATGGCACAATTTCAAGAAAAGGAGTCTGGATTCAGTGATCTACGAGGTCCCTTCTGCCCTGTGGCTGGGTTCTAGCAAGATTATAATCACTAAAAAAACAACAGTGATGCTTTTTAACCTCAGTAATTTTGAGTTTTATAGGTGTAAGTTTCTTAGGAGATGATGTTCTCCTCAAGGTCACCTAACTCTCTGCTAACAGATTTGCTTTATTTGTCAGTGGTGATCCTATAATTCTGATATATGCAAATGCTCCTCTGTAGGATGGGTAGCCTCACTTTCCTCTGCTATAACTCTTTGTAGGATCTCTAAAGCTTGGACAAAACTTTCAGTATAGGGCAATGAGCGTGTTCTGTGTTTATTGCACAATATTTAATGGTTGACTTTAGGAGGAAAACCATCCAATATCTACAATACTCATGATATGTCAGTCTCAGAAACATCAGATTTTCTTTGGCAGTGTCCTTTTCCTTTAGTTTTTGCTTTCTTGGTTGGACTTACTGGCATGAATGTACTGACAGCTTTCCTGTAACTGCCAGCTAAGGACAGGAAGTTGCCGCTTACAGAAATCAGCTTTGCAGTGTGGATGGTCTGTTTGCTAGGCTGGGTCTATATGCCAGATATAAGCACAAAGGCAACACCATCTCGCTACAAATGACATTTGTCATCCTTTTAGACAAGTGTCTTCACCTTCCCTCCTCACTGCATCCAGCTCCTGCTGCTCTTGGAGAAGATGTGCTCTTGGAGGTCTGCCTTGTGCTGGAGGCAGGTGTGGGAAGCAGCCTGAGGAAGCCTGGTTCTCCTGATGTCTCCCAAGGTACAGGATGTACTACCCAGAGCAGCTCTTCCCCCCCCCCCTCCCCCAGGACAGCTCCACACGGGCAATTTGCTGGGTAGAGAAGGAAGCACTGCTGATGGGGAATGAGAAGAGATAGGAAGAGAGGACTTATGTTTTTCCTCTCTCAGCTACTAGAGCTGAGAAAGGCTGTTCAAAGGGGACACAGATCTGGAGAAAGGAAGCAGGGAAAACCACCCTCTGAAGGAGTGGGCAGAGCAGAGACAGTGAAAAACAAGACATGAAAGTGGCACAGCAGAAAGCTCTTTTAACTTTAAAGAAAAGTGAAAGGTCTTTGCAGCTCCTAAAAGAAAGCCTTTTCAGGGCCTGTGGGTAGGCTGGTTTTTCTGGTCCATATTCAGGCAATGTTGAGAACTCAGACTTCTGTTGCTCTGATAAAATGTTCTTTCCCCTTGCAATGATAACATTAAAGACATTGCAAGTGAATTATTAGGCTCTTGTATATGCACACCTTACCCCAGAACTTGGCTGAACGTAGACAGAATTCTCTGCAAGATGTTCAATGGTTTTAATCCTTCTTGAAGGTGATAACAGAGGAGACTTCAGTGCTTATCAGAAGCCCTTAGCATTCTCTTAGAATAAACCCCAGTTCTACAGACTGGAGAAACCGAGCGCTGATCTGTTCAGTCTGATTGGGTGGCAGCAAGGCTGAAATACTGCTGAGAGAGGCATTGCTGCAGAGTTGCTTGAACAGGGAAAATACCTAAGGTGATCCCAGAAGTAGTTGGTGTTCAAAGTACAGCTCAGGTGAGTACAACCTACATATGTGATGGGACAGAGTAGAGGACTCAGAGGAGCACTAGCAGTGCTGCATACAGAGAGCAGTGCCACATGCACTGTAGGCTTCCTGAGTGGCTTAGAGTTTTAGGATATTTAAGTTTTGTACTGTTCTTTTTGAAGAAAGAAGGTAGATATAAATTCTTTAAAGAGCAGTAGCACAATACCTGTCTCCATGTATGGCCAAATAGGATGGTTCAACAGCAAGTTGACTGATTTTGCTGTAGTTCTGGGATGCGTTTCCTCTATGACTCCCTAGCAATCTGCTTACATCCTCCTGGAGAGAGAGGTGATTATTCCTGCTTGTGACAGCCTAGCCTTTTTTGGAAATAATACTCCAGTTTTTAAGTCTGCTCAAATGCTGGATAACAGGAGCCAGGACAAAACCTTAGTCTCTGTGCAGTGCAGGTGTAACTGGTGGGATGGTCTGGTGGTAGTGAGATGAAAAGGCTCCAGGTCACTGTTGCCCTTTGTCTCATTTGTAGAGAATGCTTCATCCTGGGTTTGATTCAGCTCCAATTAATATGATATGGTACAAAAACACCCACAAACTTTTCTATTGTATTAGTTTCCAGACAGTAGCAGAATATCTAAAGGGCTAGTGTTGAGGCAAGTCCAGCTGCTTTTCAAGTGAAAGGGATTATTCACTCCTTCCCTGTTTAGGCCTGCAATCTTTTGGTCCTCTGCATCACCACCTCTGTAGGAAACACCACCCTCTTCTACCCTGTATTCTCCTATAGGGAACACAAGCCTCTATCCTTGAATACTATGTTGAAAACCAAAGCAGGCTCTGTGTGTGGAAATATAAAAAGTGTTATTTTCTATTCCTTGGAACTTTGACATCTGTCCGCTATTCTCTGTTTTTCATACTATGCCATTTCCTCATCTATTTTACTGGGAGCCTTTGTTGCTTCTAGTATTTAGAATGAAACTATTGCTTAAATGAATAGCTTGTGAAATTGTTTCCTTGCTGGTAATTGTTAATATGCCATATGGATCCAACTCATGTATCTGAACTAATATTGCACCCAGAATTGGGTCTTTAGCCCTTAGCCCTTTATTGGATAGGAAAGGATGATTTTTTTTTCTTTTAGTAGCCAAGGTTTCAAATGTATTTATGCTGCAGTCATTTAGGTGTCTCCTTCTCTGCAGTGTTATATATTTTAATTCTCTTACCAAGGACCTCAGAATGTTTTGCAAAGTTGTTCTTAATTCAGATGTGAGGAAAGGGAGGCATAAGAAATGTCAAAATGTCCCTTGCAGAGCTGAGAATAGAGCTGCTCTCTGGCTTCCTAGGGCAAAAGACAAACATCTACCCTTCCTTGTTGATGGTCCACATGCCTCTATTGCTCAGGAACATATCTCTGTCCAGCACTCAGAGGTGAGTGGGAAATTCAACAGGAACTGGCTGGAGTAGTCAGTGTTAGAAGAGTTGGAAAAGGCTGAAAGGAAAATGTGGAATAAGGACAAGAGATTGCAATTGATGGAGGTTTGAAGTCAAGTGGCTCTCTCAGCCTCCTGCAAATTCAGAATGAAACATATTGCCTTTAATCACCCTCCTCAAGCCTTTCTGACGTTTTCCTGCTACATGCAAGGAAATAGTCACCCTGGCTCAGCTGACAAATAGTAGGTAGTTCATTAGGATATGGTAATTCAATTGCTTTTGATTGTCTTTCTGTGCTCTTATATCTGGGAAAGAAGAATATTCTAAATTGTAAGGGAAATAATTCTCCTGATTTATGCCACCAACAAACCCCCAAAACCCAGAGGAAGATTAATTCGAAGGAACAAAAATGTCTATTAACATAAATGACTGTTAGCTAGAGTGAGCATTAAACTTAAACTATCTGTTCTCTCCATGTGGCACCACAGTTTTTAGCATAGAGGCTTGAATGCTATACGAAGCTGAATGAGCAATAGTGGAAAGTTTATTGCTCATCTAGACAGTGAAATGGTACTGGTTTGGAAAGCTTGACAGGTGAGACAGGCTTGAGAAAAATAGGTGAATCAAAGCTGCAGTTAGAAAACCAACTCAGCCCCAATACACCAATTTCTCCTATGCTTTAGTAACGATACTTCTCTTGATTTACTTGCCTCACCTTGTCTCAGGAGATGAGCTCTGTAACAATGACAGAGAGCTCCCTTTTGAACTTATGTGAACTCACTCTACAAAAGGATTAAAATTGGATTTCAGCTTAGTAGCTCTGATGTTGTGTAGCATCAGGAAACACGTTGTTAGCAGGATAGATCCTTGCCTGGTGTGTGCCTGCATGTCCTTGAGTATTAATGTACTCCAGAGATACCTCCTATTTGTAGGGCAGAGTTGCCCAGACTGCCACTTGAAGGCCTGTTGTGGCTGAAATGATCCCTCTGTGTGCTGTCCTCAGGCCAAGTGGGCCGTGCTGGTCCCAGCCCACCCCTGCCACTCTGCCATCTCAGCTGTGGGAGGACAGTGCTGTGCATTTACAGTCTCCATTCTTTGTGCTGGCTGGCAGCCACAGGATTTGTGCCTGTCTGCACTACTTCAGCTCTGCAGTAAACCCAGCACGTTTTCCTCAGCTGAAGAAGCTGCCATTCTGCACTTGCAGAGCAAAGCATATTTGCTTAGGAGGTGTCATGGCTGTGTGTGCAGGGCCATCCCAGCATAATGGGAGGAGATGTCGCTGTGTTTTCTGACCCTTCTCAGGCTGAAACTTGGGAACTGACCCAGTGAACTGAAGATGAGCAACTTGTGTCCATGGTGTGCGGTGGAGCAGCTTCCTGCAAGGGGCCTTTGCATCCTGAGCTCTCTCTCCTTCCTTTACATTGCTCTGGCATGTTGTGCTCTTGAGTACTCAGAGTCAAGGATGAGGGGTTATTGTCCAGTCTCAGTACTATCAGTGGTGCTAAAAGAAACGGGAAAAGCCACAAAATTCTTGAGATAAGCGGATGCAGTAATTCAACATTGATCTAGACAATGCTAAAAGAAGTAGTGACTTCCACAATTAGCCAACCTCCATTCTGAAGGGGGAATGAGTCAAAATGTTTTGCACATCTGTTCTGAAAAGGATGCTGGAGAGACAAGAATACAACAGTGTCTGTACTAGGAAGTTAAGGCCTGATAGAAAAATTTAGAACTTAGTACAGCTGAGCTGCTTTCCATCTGTCAGTGGACTGTCATCTTGATTTCATTTGTTTTAAGCAAATATCTTTCTGAAGGGGGAAAGTAAGTAACAGCCAGCCAGCTTCGCCTCAGAGCTGCCCTTTTGCAAGCCTGTACTGAGCTCCATTTCTGTTCAGAGCAAGCCCCAAGGGCTGCATTATTACCTTGTTACAAGCCTCTGTAACATGTAGGCAAGGCAGACCCCAGAGGAGCTGACTGTGTTCTGGGGGAAAAAGAGCTCTCTGAAAGCCTCATCCTTTGGTAAGCTATGGTTAGTCTGCTGTCTGTCATATTTTAACTCCAGCTGCCTTTCAAGCAGACATCTAAAGTCTTGCCAGTAGGAGATGTTGTAAACCATTTAATTCTGACTGCTTGAGATCTGCTGTTGAAAGACTAGTGATGAAATCCTGTGCATTAAATTACAATGGAAAACTGGCAGCATGATGCTGAATGAACTGCAGTGTTGTATGCATGGAGGTCTTGGCACAGTATTAGTCTTGGTCTATGACAAGGATTCCCACAAAGTAAATTAACAAATTGCAATTTTTCTACCTCTGTCAGCGCTGCAGTGCTTTCTAAAAGACCCCAGTCCAAATCTGTTCAGGGCACAGCTGAACAAAAGCAACTCATGTGAGACTTCTTGTTAATGAAAAAACTGGCTCTTGGTTTAAAGTCTTTACTTGAGTGCTTGACTACAGAATAGATTAAAGATTTGGGAGTAGCAGAAGAAATTATATTTTCCCATTTGTCTGCTTTTTCCTAAATGATCGGTGGGGGTAGAAGTGTGTGCCAGATTCACCCTCAGTGTGGTGAGGCACAAAGGGTTGAGTGCTGACTCCTAGTTAGTCCTCTGTCCCTTCTGAAGGAGAAGATGACTGTACTGCAGGGAGGGAGGAACTGTTGATCTGAAGGACTGGTGCTACTCCTTCCATTTCCTAATTATGCATTTAGAAAGAGATAGTATTTGACTATAGTCCCTGAGCCTGACCTTAAGATAATGTGTTGAAAGCAGAAAGGGCCAGGTCTGTCTCTCTGTCTGTAAGACATTTCTCTTAACTTGAGAGGCTGAGTTGCAAATTTCATGGATAGAGGGGCTGTGAGTGACAAAGGATGACAGCGTTGGTGGGGCTGTGTAGGAGTTTGGTAAGCAGCTCCTGCTGCAATTAACCCAGGGCTCTGCTGGCTCCCACTGCTCTGCTTTGCTCTGAGTGGTTGGCAGAAATTATCTCCACTCATAAGACACAGTGGAGCACAGTAGCCTATTTTAAGAACAAAAGTCAAATTTCTGTAAGTACAGCTAATGGACTGTTTGTTTGATGTAGAGCCCACACAGGTTACTCAGTGAAGCTGAAATAGCATCATGAGCCTTAAACCCTGACAGCTTCCTGGTTCAACAGTGGCCTGAGAAACAAAAATCTGCGTTTTTGAGTTCTAGTGAGTGCCAGGCTGCAAGCTGGGTATGCTCTTTGGTAATGAGATGGGGTGTTGAGCAGTGAAAAGGATGGGTAGGAAACTTCTCTTTGTCCTGGCTTCCTTTCTTCTTTGCCAGAACAAAAAAGTGACCTTGAGACTTGAGAACACAGTACAGAAAATAGCTGGTGGGCATGGGTCAAGTCTAACTGTTCTAGATGGAGTGGGGACTAACATGTTTGACTACATTTTTTTTCTATTTTTTTTTTCCCTACAGATGGATTATTTTGTTTTGACTTCTGTTATAGTCACATCTGATTCTCAACAGAGGTGTTTGTTTTTATACCTGGGAGCTGAGGCTTTTTGTAGAAGATGAGTTGTAAAGTGCTTAATTAGAAGGATGGAGAGCAGCTTAAAATGAAACTTACACCTTTCCAGTGAGAGTTCCATAGTACTTCTGAGCTGTAGAGGGTGTATTGATTAATTCCTGCTGCCTTGAAATGCTATTTTGCTACTTACCTTAGTTCTGGCAAATGGTGTTTTTATAATGAAGTGGAAAGAGTTTGAAATAATGAGGCACAAAAATGATTACTCTACTGGAGCAATGGAAAACTCCCACCTTAAAAAATGCACAAAGCACTCAGCACAATGGCAGAGCAGCACATACCAGGGACTGCTCTTCTTTCTTCCACCTGATGGGATGGGGAGGGCAATGTCTGAAATGGAAATGAGAAGCAATGAGGGTACTTATACTACTCCAGATTCCTTGGTAAATGTGATTAGTAAACTTAGACAACAAGCACTATATCAGAAAATCATATGGACTATGCTCTGCTTCAAGAGAGGTGAGGAGGGAGCTGTTCCTCATTCCCTCATAAGTCCACACCAACACCAAGCCCTAAACAAGCTGTCAGACTATTTCTTTACTATTTTGAGAGCAGCGCTCTGGGTTTTCTGAGGGAAAGGAAACCGAATCTCTTCATATTAGTGGAACAGTACCATGGGTATCTATCTTGCAGCATATTCATTGTAGGAAGGGACTGGAGAGGGAGAGGAGAAACAGGAAGAAGGCTCTTGTCCTTGACAATATTCTTGTCTATACAAAATAAGTTTGATTGAAAATATTTATTTGAACTCAGTGAAAGAGAGGACCAAAACTATCACACCATCACTTCACAGGGGGTGAAGGAAGGGTGTTTGTGTACAAAAATTTCATTGTCTTTGAAACAGCATTTTCTAGCAGCAGAAAATGTAAGCTGCTAGCCAGAATTCTCAATTGCTTTTATATAAAACAGAAAAGCCACCTAAACCCAAAGCCTACTTTAATGGTTCTCAATGTTTATGTATCATTCTCTATTTCATACTCACCAAGCACTTCTACAAGCTCTGAGCGAATTCATCTGGCAAACCACCAAAATGTAGTTATTAGTATTTTTCCCTTGCAAATGGGATGGTCTCAAGCCCAGTTAATTTTGAATTGTAAGCATCAGAACTGTTGCCTCCTTACATCCCGGAAGAAGACAAGGGTAGTTTGTAATAAGAGAGGATGCAGCTGGGTCAGGTTTGGTGCTGTGCTTGCGCAGGTAACTGAGCTGAAAGCAGAGGTAGGAGACCTTGCCTCTGCCTGCACCTGCATTTTCCAGAAAGCCCTAAATGACTTGTCAGGAATAGAAACCAGGTCTGTGCTGTAGTAATGATCTTTCTGCTCTGCGTGTGTTTTTGAGATGAATACATGCTAGAACTTACCTAGTAGACATAAAAATCAGTCAAAATTACCCTGCTTGAAATAAAAATGTCAGACCCACTTGTGATTATTTAAGAGGAAAAAGTCATCTTGTGCTGCATTAGTGATGAGGCCTGTGCAGCAGAGATTTTTAGGAGATTCTCTGTATTCTTAGGGCAGCATTGATGGCTACTCTGCAGCACAGCTATTTAAAATAATAGTTTCACTTCATTAAACTATAAGTTTCTCCAACACAGCGTATAGTCCAGAGAGAAGTCGTTTTTTAGTATACTCTTAAGAAGTCAACAGTCCATTGCTTCCAGATGTACATCCTTGACTGTGGGAACAAATGGTGCTGTTGCTACTCTGAGTCTTATCCTTGTTCTAAGAGGTAAAGTATTTCTCTAATTAAAAAAAAAGGGATTATTTGTCTAATTTTTCTGTGTAACCTGTGTTAGAGAACTGTGTATTTGGGTCCCAGTGTAATATGCATGCAATTGCAAAAGTCAATGTATAAAACAAAGCCCAGAAGAGAATTATATTTAACAGGAGACAGAAAATCAAAACAGATTCCAAACAAATTAAAAATTAAGACTGCAGCAGCTTGAGCTGAATTTGCCTTGTAGGGAAAGTTTATTAATGGAACTAAGGTGTTTTTTTTTTTTGTTTTGTTTTGTTTTTTTTTTTTTTCCCAGAACTCCCCATCAGAATTATTTGCCATGTCATGTCCTTGTTCTGTGGCTTAATACAGCAATACATGTGTCAGATCAACAACAGTAAGATGACAAGAAGATAATTAAAGCTGTACAACATGTTGGAACTTTAAATATATTGGAAAGTGCTGATACAAATTCTGAGCATCTGATCTGTACCAATATCACCCAATAGAAGCAATATAACTTTTAATGTAGAGAAATATCTTGTATTTCCCAGATGTAATAAAGTGTATTGGATCCTTAATTTGTTTTAGAAAATGATCCAAGTGCTTTGCATTTGTTTAACTTAATCCAATCTTAACCATTGCTAAAATGAAAGTCCTTTGTCCTACATGTCACATAAAGACCTACAAAATATGTTGCTTTTGGAAAAGAATGGTCACCTGTGTTTCAGTAACAACCAAAATAATGAGAAGACCATCCTCTTTCACAGAGGTTCAAATAATTTAAAAAGCACTGGAAGTCTTACAACTGTTTGCTAACTAAAATATTTATAGGAAGAGATGGTTCAGGGGAGGCCTTACTGCTGCCTGCAGCTGGCTGCTGGGAGAACATGGGGAGACAACCAAACTGTTCTCACAGGTGCACAGGGATGGCAGCAGAGGCAATTGGTGCAAGTTGAAACTTAGGAAATTCTGGTTAATTATGATGAAAAATTGTTTTACCATCTGTAGCAGCTGAAATGACTCCAAGGCGTTTCATTTGACACTATGTATGGAAAAATCATTCGCATTTGGGTCAGTGTGTATTGGGCTGTTTTTCATGGAGATTGGAAGTAAAGAAACCACAATGGAATTGTTTCTGTATTTCCTGACATCAACATTGTTGATAATGATGGGAGTTAGAATGATGACTTGTGATGCTGAAAAATTAGAAAATAGGCAACCTCCCCAAACCAAAAAAACAAAAACCAAACCCACAAAAAGATGAAGAAATTCAGGATATGGCAGCATGTTATAAAGTTGTTTATGTGTTAATGCTTTGTTAATAGTAGGAACATCTTCAGTGTTACAGATTAACAGTGGATATTGTAGCCTGACTTTCAATGAAATCCAACACAGATTCAGGTGTTTCCCCAGTCCTTTCCTTAAGGTAACCTGTGTTGTAATAGCAGGTTTTTATGGACTGCTCTGTTCCCATGCCTAGTTTTGCCTTTCTTTCCTGATCCCATGGCATTGCTTTCCTCAGTGATAGCATCGATTACATGTATTTTTTATTTTTTTATATTTATTGACTGATATTTTGTCTGTCTGAAGCAGATGAAGGAGCTGGTTGTTTACAGTTGTCCAACAGCCCATTAAATGTCTGCTCTGGGTATCTGGGTCCATGGGTCCATTTGGACAGACGCCTTAGAATGTATTCAGTGCATTTAAGCACCAGTGCTCCTTTTCTCCCTTGAGTTACTGCAGCATTCTCCTCTTTGTTTAATTCATTTTGAAAAAGAAAATGTTTAATGAGTCCCACTTGTGATTTTCTGACTCTGTCTGGCTGAAAACTGTCTTTTCCAGGAGGATATATTAATGGTGCTGTTATCTCTTGATCATGTCAATGTTAATGTGTGTATGTGCTGTTTCTGCCTGATTTCCACATAATTACAAGCCGGCATTTGGCAAATGAGGATAGGTTTGCTCTCTTGATTAAGAAGGTTCTAAGAAATTTTTACATGCTTGCTAGGACATAACTTATGAAAAGAAATACTTTAGAAGAGAAGCCCTGCAGTAGAGATTCTTGCCATTTCGCTAACACTTTCCTGTGCTGGGCAGAAAGCAGTTTGTGAATACTAATGAAATCAGCTTTGCATTACCCCAGTGAAGCAGCTGTGCATAATTCCTGTGAGAAGATGGAGGCACAGCATGATTAACTGACTTGTCTGGATTCATATGGCTGCTGGGATTCCAGCATTTGCTCAGGTGTTGGCTTTCAGCACTAGACCCAATCTGGTACACAGTACAGGCTTGGCAAAGTCCTTCCTTCCCTTCCTTCCCTCCTTCCTTCCCTCCTTCCTTCCCTCCTTCC